>CAUYSK010115329.1:0-22898 GCA_963575035.1 Avahi laniger
GAGTGCAATGTGCACCACCCAAATGATGGACATAATTGAAACTCAGACTTAGGGAGGGAGGTGGGGGCAAGGGCAACATATGTAACAGAAACATCTGTACCCCCATAATATGCTGAAATAAATAAAAAAAATTAAAAAAAATAAATAAATAAAACTGACATCCATATTTCAAAAAAAAAAAAGTTGATGTTAGTTATAAAAGCTTGGAATTCTAAATCCTCTTGCTGGTCCAGCAAACCTAGATACTGGGTGTCTTCCTTATGATTTTCTAAATCTCCTGGAACCTTTGTACATGTGCATGACTTTAATATTAACACAAGATGCTTCTCTTCAAAACATGGCCCTCATATTGCTGTGTTTTGGGGATCTAGACATTTAGAATATCGTGGGAAGCAGAAAATGACTCTTTCTGGTGAATGATAGTTATCCCTGAGTGGATAGGAAGATGGCAATCTCATTGCAGCTCTCTGTGTGGAGCAGTATGTGCCTGGTATGAGCCATGCCACAGGAGCCCAGCGGGAGGCCTCTAAACTCTCAATAGTGAAGCTGACGCAGGGCTGGGAGGCTCTACTCTAAATGACACACACCTTTCTCTAGAAGATTGGGTTCTACTTTCATGGTGTATAGTCTGCTTTCCTTAGAGACTTGATTCTGTGGGTGCTTGCAGGTTGAAAAATATCAGAAGCCACACGAGGTCAGTTCTTTGGAGAAATAGTATTGATAACCCTAAGAGCCAGCATTCATTACACACTTGCTTTGTGTTTATATGTATTATATTATTTAATTCTCCACTGGCCGGGAGTGGTGGCTCACGCCTGTAATCCTAGCACTCTGGGAGGCCAAGGAGGGAGGATAGCTTGAGCTAAGGAGTTTGAAACCAGTCTGAGCAAGAGTGAGATCCCATCTCTACTAAAAATAGAAAAAATTAGCCGGGCATGGTGGCGCATGCCTGTAGTCCCAGCTACTCAGGAGGCTGAAGCAGGAGGATCACTTGAGCTCAGGAGTTTGAGGTTGCTATGAGCTAGGCTGACGCCACGGTACTTGCTGGGACAACAAAGTGAGACTTGTCTCAAAAAAAAAATATATATATATATATATAATAAAATAAATAGAATTCTCCATATAGCCCAGAATGTCCTATTATTAACCTCTCCTTTTAACAAATAAGGAAGCTGAGGCACAGAGAGTTTAAGTACTTTCCCTCCAAAATACCTGTGTTATTGAGGCAGTAAATCTAAAAACTACTAGAGAATACCAATCTGGCCATGTCTTACAATATGGTCCTCTGTATAGCCTGCTCTGGTGAACTTTCCCTGCCAGCCTGTATTCTGGTGAACTTTCCCTGCCAGCCTGTATTCCTAGTTCCCTTCACACCCTTTCTTTCACCAGGATGCAGTCTTAGAAACTGTTTCTTGCTGGCACATTTTGCTATCTGCCAGCTATGGGCTCCTGAACGCTTTCTGAACCTTGTCTCTTCTTCCTTCCCCAGCAATCTCCAGGTGTTCAATCTCAGTTATATTCACAGTGGTCTCCTCTTTAGGCAGGATGTTCTCATTTGGGAGGAAAACATTGGTTGGAGATGTATGAGATCTGACTGTCCTTAGATCTCCTCCGCCCACCCTGTCCTTCCCCATAGTCCCCTCACAACCATGTGCTTCCCGTGCGGTTTTGCTTTTGATGAAATGTATATGCAACTGGAAGTCTGCTAATTCTTTTCTATCTCCTAGTTTTGATAATACAATTTGAATTTGTGTTTTTTTTTAATTTCTCCTTTTTTTATCCTTATAATTCCTGGGAGAAAGGAGATATTTTAAAGTTAGTTGCTTCATTATAAAACTCTTGGCTATAAATTGCTTGCTTATAAAGTTTGATTTCTAAACTTTTCTGGTTAGAAAAAAGTAGGTATCATTTGCTATGGGCTGCCAAGAACCAGACCCGATGCCATGTACTGTGGATATAATGACTCAGGACAGCAAACCCAAGGGCTAATTGCTGCCATTATCTTATTTTCACATGGAGTAACTGAGGTCCAAGAAGGTTAAGTAATTTGCTTAGCCTGCCTCACAAATGATAAGCGGAAGAGCTGGAATTCAAAACCAATTTGTTCTAAATCTAGAGCCCAATCTCTGATTCCCATGAAGTGACTTGCTACTCTTCCTGCAGACTTTAGTCTTCCAGAATTAAAATTATTTATGTAAATTTCCTATTCTGCATACAGTAGTGCATCTTGTCACAGTCTAATGTGGACCAAATATAGAGGCCTTGATATATAAACTGCACTGAGTGTGGTTCCCTGAAAGCTTCATATAGTTCTCATTTAACATTGAAAGTGGAAATCTGACGTCTAATTTTATTTTATTTTATTTTATTTTATTTTATTTTATTTTATTTTATTTTTGAGACAGAGTCTCACTCTGTGGCCCCAGGTAGAGTGCAGTAGCATCATCACAGTTGATGGCAACCTCAGACTCCTGAGCTCAAGCTATCCTCCTGCCTCAGCCTCCCAAGAAGCTGGGACTACAGGTGCACACCACCACACCTGGCTAATTTTTTCTGTTTTTGGTAGAGATGGGGTCTCGCTCTTGCTCAGGATGGTCTGGAACTCCTGACCTCAAGCCTCCCAGAGTGCTAGGATTACAGACGTGAGCCACCACAGCCAACCCTGACTTCTAATTTTAAACGTGAAAAGATAAATATGGCTACATTGTAGCAATATATTAAAATAAAGAATAACCTCTTTAATATTTTCTCCAACACTTGACAAAAATCTTGAGTTTAAGATAAACATAGTAATGAATAAGATACTATTTTGAAAATATTGGGCATATTGAAGCCCTAAGGTATTATATTAATTTACATATGCTGTCCACTCTGATCATTTTTACCTATTCATCTGTCAAAATCTTCATAAATTGCTTAGCAGCACACTAGATTCCAAACATAAACCATAAATTATAGCTTCAAGGTTATACATTTGTGTGATTGAAAGACAAAGTATAAAACTAACACTTAAACATATATTATATGGCAATGATTTTTAAAATACATAGATAAGAAGATGAAGCATAGAACTGACACTTAACAAGAACATACATATAATTTATATTACATGATATATGCATGTATGTACATTTGATATTACATGTGTACAGATTATATAATTCATATAAATTACGTAGAACTATATTACTATATATTTTTGACAACTGGCCCTTAATCTTCATTTTATAGAAAACCAATGAGGCTCAAATTGAGCAAAGACAATTGAAGAAATACTTTACCTCTTCAGAGACAGGGCTGGTAATAGAATGCAGGACTCCCTGACTTCTAATGTCCTTCCCAATTTACTGGGCTGTGTTGAAGGCCTAGATTTCAAAAGAAATAGAAACTTGGAGTCAGAGGGATAACAGACTTAAACCTAAGGCATGAAACCTTAAGAATCCTAGAAGAAAATATAGGGAAGACTCTTTTAGACATCAGCCTAGGCAAAGAATTTATGAAGAAGACCCCCGAAGCAATCACAGCAGCAACAAAAATAAATAAATGAGCTTGATCCCTTCCTTTGAAATGAGGTATCACAAGAATGGAAAAATAAGCACCACATGTACTCTCCATCAAATTGGTACTCACTGATCAACACTAAGGTGTTCACATGGTAGTAATAGTCATTTGATGTTGGGGTGGTGGTGGTGGGTAAACTCACAACTAATGGATGTGGTCAGCATTGTATGGGGGAAGGGCATGCCTCTAGCCCTGGTTTGGGTGAGGCAAAGTCATAACTTGTATCCAAAATATTTGTACCCCCATAATATCATAAAATAAAAAAAAGATTCATGCAAAAAAAAAAAAGAAATATAAATTTGATCTTGCAAAGATACAAAATAGAGAAAAGCAATAGAGAGAAAATAAATGAATTTGGAGCTAATTTATCAGGGGAAGTTTAATTTTCCAGTGAATTCTGAATTTGTAGATACAAGAATATCATTTTTAGACCAAAAGCATTTATACATATTCAGGAAGTGGCCACATGGTTCAAGTGCCCTAGACAAGATCTGGTCTTTCTCATCATGGTATCTCTGTTACAAGGTCAAAGCCCAAAGGCAAAGCTAGAATTGTACAGAAGTCATATGCATTGATCACTAATAGCTTCTGTCAAAATATTAAATAATCCACATGATGTAACAGCACAAGTTTGTATTTCAGCTAATATATCATTTGAATGTGAATAACTACATCAAAATGGTAACACACATCGATTTTTATTTTTCTCCATGCTACTCAGTGGACATCAGTGGAATGAGTGCACTTGAGGTAAGGAAGGTAATTGCCAGCTAGCTCCTCTGCAGGCACATCATGACAGGCTTTATGTGGCTCTAAGCACTATACAGGAGCAAGAACCATTTTATTTTTCTCCGTTAGTTGGAGAATATTGAACTCCAATTGTCATCACATAGAAGGGAAGTGAATTGCTATTGGGACATTTATGACACTCAGCAGTCTGACTGACTTTGTCTGTGCAGCAGTTCAAACTATACACTATTGGTTTTTTTTTAAGTCTAAAAACTGTACCTTATTTAAATAACACCTGCTAGAAAAAAAATGACTCTTCTAAGGTCTATGAAAATATTACCTCTGTAAAAGTGTATAGATGGTCTTGGTGCTTAAAACTAAAATTATTACTTTTTAAGCACAGCCAGGTTTTATGTGTCAAAATACATTCTTTATAAGAAAGATAAAGCCTCTCTTTAAGTTTCAAAATTGATCAGTAATCAGTTGATGATTATTTATTCAGTCACAATATTATAAAATCCAGAGGGCTAGGTGATGAAAACAATGCAAAAAAAAAAATCAAACACAAATCCACTTTTCAATAATTCCACTAGCTTGGGGACTTATGATGAATAAATATATACACACATGTATATATTAATATGTATACAGATAATCTCTTAAATAAAAGTTAGATTATCTCTCTGGTCCAATTAAAATCCCTCTATTGGCTTCACATTTCCCTCGGAGTAAGATGCCAAGTCTTTAGCAGAAACTATACATCCCCACGGCATCTACACCCACACCCCACTCTCATCACCCTTATCTTCTTTGATATTTTAGTTCCATGAACTTTTCAATCATTCCCTCACTCAGTTTACCACAGCCTCAATGGATCCCTTGCTGCTATTGGAAAGCTTGCAGGAAAGCTCTGACCTCAGGGCCTTTGAACTGGCAAACTCACTATCTGAAACTGTCTGTCCTCAGATAAACACATTGCTAAAGTCTTTCATGCCTTTTACATTTCTGCTCACATGATACATTCTGCTCACATGTTCATTTTAAGGAGCTCTGCCTTGAGCTGTTTTTAAAATTCCAAATTTCACTCTCATGTGATGATTAATTATAGGTATCAAACTGACTGGATAAATGAATACTTAGATAGCTGGTAAGACATCTCTGAGAATGTTTCCAGAGTACATTGACGTGTGTTTGAGTCAGTAGACTGAGTGGGGAAGATCCACACACTCAATGTAGGTGGGCACTATCCCATCAGCTAGGGGCCTGGATGAAACAAAAAAGTGGACAAAGGGTGAATTCTTACTCTCTCTTCTGAACCTGGAATGCCCTTTTCCCCCTGCCCTTGCATATTAGAACCCCAATATGTTTGATTTTTAAACTCCAAACTTGCACCAGAGTCCCACCCCCAATCCTAGACTCTCCAGCCTTCAGCCTCAGACTAAGAGTTACACAATGGGCTTCCCTGGTTCTGAGGCTTTTGGATTTTGACTGAGCCTCATTAGCAGCTTCTCTGGTTCTCCAGCTTGTAGAAGGTCTATCGTGGGACTTCTCAGCCTCCATAATCACGTGAGCCAATTCTTCTATAATAATAAATTTACACTTACATATCTCTATCTACTTATAATCTATTGGTTCTATTTCTGGAGAACGCTGACTAAAACAAAAAATGGTACCAGAGGAGCGGGATATTGTTATTAATATAACAAATACCTAAAAATTGGGAATTATCTATGGAACTGAGTAGTGGGTAGAGGCTGGAAATGTTTTGAAATGAATGCTAGAAAAAAGCCTGTATTGCCATTGATGGAGCATTAATGGTGATTCTGGCAAGAATTCAGAAGAGAAGAGCTATAGGGACAGCCTCGATCTGTTCTGAGATTACTTAAATGATCATGACCAGAATGCTGGTTGAAATATGGACAGTAAAGACTATTCTGATGAGGTCTTGGATGGAAAAGAGGAACAAGTTACAGGCATACCTCATCTTATTGCACTTTGCTTTATTACAGATATTGTGCTTTTTACAAATTAAAGGCTGTGGCAACCCTGCGACAAGCTAGTCTAACAGCACCATTTCTATGGCAGCATGTGCTCACTTTGTGTCTCTGTGTAACATTTTGGCTATTCTTACAATATTTCAAACTTTTTCATTATTATTATATCTGTTATGGTGATCTCTTGTCTGTGGTCTTTGACATTACAAGTGCAATAGTTTGAGGACACCAAAAACTATGCCCACAAAAGGTAGTAAACTTAATCCATAAATGTTGTATGCCTTCTGACTGTTCCACTCCCTGGACGTTCTCCCATCTCTCTCCCTCTCTTTGGGCCCTCCTACTGTGTGGCACACAAAAATATTAAAATTAGATCAATTAATAACTACACAATGGCCTCTAAGTGTTTGAGTGAAAGGACAAGTCACACATCTCACACTTGAAATCAAAAGCTAGAAATGATTAAGCTTAGTGAGGAAGGCATGTCAAAAGAAGAGATAGGCTGAAATCTAGGCCCCTTGTGCCAAACAGTTAGCCAAACTGTGACCGCAAAGGAAAAGTTCTTGAAGGAAATTAAAAGTGCTACTCCAGTGAACACACAAGTGATAGGAAGGTGAAACAGCCTTATTACTGATATGGAGAAGGTTTTAGTGGTCTGGATAGAAAATGAAACCAGCCACAACATTCCCTTAAGCCAACACCTAATCCAGAACAAGGCCTTAAGTCTCTCCAATTCTATGAAGGCTGAGAGAGGGGAGGTGCTGCAGAAGAAAACTTTGAAGCTAACAGAGGTTAGTTCATGGAGTGTCAGGAAAGAAGCTTTCTCCATAATATAAAAGTACAAGGTGAAGCAGCAAGTGATGATGTAGAAGCTATGGCAAGTTATCCAGAAGATCTAGTGAAAATAATTGTTGAAGGTGGCTACACTGAACAATCAATTTTCAGCATAGACAAAACACCCTTATATTGAAAGAAGACAACATCCAGGACTTTCATAGCTAGTGAGAAGTCAACGTCTGGCTTCAAAGCTTCAAAGGACAATCTCACTCTCTTGTTAGGGGCCAATGCAGCTGTTGACTTTAAATTGAACCCAATGCTCATTGACCATCCTGAAAATCCTAGAGCCCTTACTAATTATGCTAAATCTACTCTGCCTGTGCTCTGTAAATGGAACAACAAAGACTGGAAGACAGCACATCTGTGTGCAGTATGGCTTACTGAATAAGCCTACTGGTGAGGCCTACGGCTCAAAAAAAAAGATTCCTTTCAAAATATTACTGTTCATTGACAATGTGCCTGGTCACCCAAGAGCTCTCATGGACACATACAAGGAGATTGATATTGTTTTCATTCCTGCTTACAAAACATTCACTCCTAAGCCCATGGATCAAGGAGTGATTTTGACTTTCAAGTCTTATTATTTAAGAAATATATTTTATAAGGCTGTCTAGCTGCCATAGATGGTGATTCCTCTGATGGATCTGGGAAAAGTAAATTGAAAACCTTCTCGAAAAGACCCACGATTCTAGATGCCATTAAGAACAACTTGTGATTCATGGGAGAAGGTCAAAATAGCAACATTAACAGGAGTTTGGAAGATGTCAATTCAACGCTCATGGATGACTTTGAGGAGTTCAAGATTACAGTGGAGGAAGTAGCTGCAGATGTGGTAGAAATAGCAAAAGAACTAGAATTAGAAATGAATTCTAATGGTGTGACTGAATTGCTCCAATCTTATGATAAAACTTGAACAGATGAGGAGTTGCTTCTTATGGATGAGCAAAGAAAGTATTTTCTTGAGATGAAATGTTCTGATGAAGATGCTGTGAAAATTATTGAAATGACAACAAAAGATGTAGAATATTATGTTAACTAAGTTAATAAAGCAGTAGCAGGGTTTAAGATAATGGACTCCTATTTTGAAGAAAGTTTTACAGTGGGTAAAATGCTATCAAACAGCATCACATGCTACAGAGAAATTTTTCATGAAAAGAAGAGTCAACGGATGCTGCAGACTTCATTGTCTTATTTTAAGAAATTGCCACAGCCATCCCAGCCTTCAGCAACCACCACCCTTATCAGCCAGCAGTCATAGAGACAAGATCCTCCATCAGCAAAAAAATTATGACTTGCTGAAGTCCTAGATGATCTTTAGCATTTTTTAGAAATAAAGTATTTTAATTAAGTTAGGGACATTATTTTTATATAAATAATGATATTGTACACTTAATATACCACAGTACAGTGTGAACATAATTCTTTTTACTGAGAAACCAAAATTATTTGTGCTAATCACTTTCATTGCTTTATTGCAGCAGTCTGAAACTGAACCTGAAATAATTCCATGATAATGCCTGTATTGGACACTGGAGGAAAAATTATCTGTGTTCTAAAGTGGCAAGGAACTTAGCTGAATCATGTTCATATTTTAGGATTTTATGGAAGGCAGAACTTAATCACGATGAGCTAGGATATTTGGCAGGGGAAGTCTCTAAATACCAAAGTATTCGGGATGATGTTTGTCTTTTCTTAACTGCTTACAGTAAACTGAGAAAAAATAAATAAATCAGAATTTATAATATAAAGGGAAGCAGAACATAAAAATCTGGAGAACTCTTAGCCTGGACATGTAAAGAATAAAAAAGGGTGTTTATGAGAGAAAACCATGGGTGTGGCTAAGTGACCATTTGATAAGGAGATCAGTATGACTGGAAGGAAGTCAGGTATTATTCTTCAAGACAATGAGAGAAATATGAGAAAGGCATTTCAGAGATGTTGGAGGCTGTCATGCTCATCACAGGCTCAGAGTGCCAGGATCTCGAGGGCAAACGTGTTTAAAGGGAGGGACCCAGAGCAACTGTGAAACTTCAGGGCTCACTGCCTAGGGCCACCTCAGGTCTCTGTATGCTGCCTGCATGCCAGTGCAGTGCTCCTTGACCGCAACACCTGCGGCTCAGATCTACCTGTGGACCACCACTCTGGAGGATGCCAGTTGGCATTCACATAGTGCTGATTCTGCATGCTCACAGAGTACAACAGTGGTGACGGCACAGCCGCCTCCACCCAGATTTCAAAGGATATCTTGGACAGCCTTGGGGCCTAGGCAAAGACTTGCCACAGGGACAGAACTGACAAAGACAGCTCCCACTAGGCCAATGCTCAGTGGAGGTGCAGGGGCTGGGCCCCCCCTCAAGACCCCAGTCCTCAGAGCCATCAGCATACAACATTAGCATGGGAGAGCAGCAGGTATTGGACTCCAACCTGTGGGAGCTTCTGTGGCATGGGCTATACCCAGCAGCAAAACCATAGAGACAGGGTCCCCTGAAGCCTTGGGAACACAACTCCCCAACCCTGGTATGTCCAAAAGGCAGGACATAGAGTCACAGAAGATTATTCTCAAGCCTTAAAAGCCTTAAGATTTAATATTTGCCCTGTTGAGTTTTGGCCTTACTTGGGACCTGTTACTCTTTTCTTTTTTCCTACCTCTCTACTTTGGAATAGGAATGTCTATCCTATGCCTGCCCCACCATTGTATTTTGGAAGCACATAACTTGTCTGAGTTCACAGGCTCACAACTGGAGGGGAATTTGCCTCGGGATGAATCACACCTTGAGCTTCACCCACGTGATGTTTAGATGAGACTTTGGACTTAGACTTTAAAGTCAATGCTGGAATGAGTTAAGACCTTTGGGATGAAATGAATGTATTTTGTATGTAAGAAGGATACAGACTTGGGGGGCCAGAGGTGTAATGCTATGGTTTGCATGTGTCTCCTCTAAAATTCAGGTGTTGTCAATGTAGTAATATTAAGAGTTAGGGTCTTTGAGATATGCGTAGGCCATGAGGGCTCTTCTTTCATGAATGGAATTAAGGTCCTTAAAAAAAGGGTTTGTTCAGTGTCCTTTCTTTTTTTGCCCTTTTGCTTTCCATCATGTGAGGACACACAGCAAGAAGGCCCTCATCACACACCAGCACCTTGGTATGGGACTTCTCAGCCTTCAGAAGTGTGAGAAGATAAATTTCTGTTCTTTATAAATTACCCAGTCTCTGCTATTCTCTTATAGCAGCACAAATGGACTAAGGCATGCCCCGAATCCTACTTCATTTACTCTCCTCTATTGTTGTCACACCACTAACCATCATTTACCACTACATATTTTACATATTTATTCTCTTCTCATCCATGATTTGAATATTAGATCCAAAAGGGCAGGAACCTGCTCTGTTCACTACCATATAGCCATCTCCTTAAGAATAGTGCCTGACACATAGTAGGTATTCAATAAATATTTATTAAGTGCATGAATAAACAGTAAATAACAGTAAAAAGAAGAGCATGATAAATACCAAATTAGTAATATAGTAAAGAGTTGAGAAGAAGACAACACCATGGGCAAGGATGGTTATGCAGCGCTGTACAGCGAATGTAGGTGGGAGATGGACTCAGATGACTGTGTGGGAATTGTAAAAGTACAAATGGTTCAGACAGGGAGCTACATATGGGGAGCGACATGCCCAGACCATGGAAGAGGAATGTTCTAGTGAATACAGAAATGCAGCTGAAGTGGGGAGGGGAAGGGAAAAGCAGGAGAAAGGGGTGAAAAGTCAGTGGTACCTATGTTTGGAGTGACTGAAAGGACATACTTAGGAACTTGAATATTACTTAGCCCCCACTTATTTCAGCATGCACCTCTAAAACATATAGGTATTTTATGTGAACACAATGAAAATATCACAACTACAAAATTGATGTGATAATTCCTATCACCTAAGAGCCTTCTAATTATCAAATTTCCCAATGTCACATTTCTCCCAATAGTTTTTTTTATTTGAATCATGATCTGAACAAAGTCTACAATTCACATTTTGTTATGTTTCTTAAGGTATTTTTAATCCAGAGAAGTGCCCTCTCTTGTTTTTTGTTCTTTTTTTTTTTCTTCATGACTTTGGTGTGGATCAGAACCTGGGAAAGTTGCCCCATAGAATGTCCCAGAACCTGGATTTGTCTGATTGTTTATTAGAGGTGTCATTTTTCTTGTTTCTCAATCTTATTTCCCACAAATGTAAGTGAGGCCTAGAGGCTTGATTCAACTCAGAATTCATGTTTTGGGCAAGGAAACTTCACAGGTTGTGGTATGTGTCTCCTATAGATCATATCACGGATATGTGATGGTATTTGAATCACTTTTACTGATAAAGTTGATAAAAACATAGTGATGGTAAGAGTAAGGACAGCTTGATCTCTTCATGTAAAAGTTCACCCCTAACATATTATTCAGTGGTTTCATTTGTTAAGGATAGTTACCTGAATCAATTATTTGAGATTTAGAAGTGGTGAGTTCCTAATTTTAGGAAGATCCTTTACCTCTGCAGTCCTCAAACCGCCCTGTTAGGGACCAGGCCACAGAACTCCACCAACCCCGCCCCCGCTTCTGTGGAAAAACTGTCTTCTGTGAAAGTTAGGAATGGGGGGCGCACAGCAGGAGGTGAGTGGTGGCCAGCTAAGCTGCATCTGCATTTACAGCTGTTCCCCATCACTGGCATCACTGCCTGAGCTCTGCCTCCCTCCCACCCCCACTCCCCCCACCCCCATCCATGGAAAAATTGTTTTCTATGAAACTGGTTCCTGGCGCCAAAAAGGTTGGGGACCACTGCTACCTCATCAAATGAAATGAAGTTAAGACAGAAAGGATAGAATAAATAATTATTTTATTTCTTTTTTTATGCTATTGTTCACTATTAAGGAATTAGAATACTAGTTAGGATTGTGAGTTAGAAGATAAAACTCTACTATTACGTATCTTTTTATTTACTTTTATAATGGTCTTCCAACTATTGCTAAATCAAATGTCTTTACATCCTTAATAAAATTTTTAAAAATGGCTTATAGTTGCTTCTAGTGAACACCTAATTTGAGATATAGAGTTGTCAAAAGAAGTAAAGTGTAAGAATGGAACTAACCACTGATAACTCACAGATAATCTTGTTATTCATACAATTTTAAGCATTTCTAGACTACAAATGGAGGTACCTATTTATAAATCATGCATGTCTTTTATCAAATATAGGTGTATGCTCTGATATTTTATCCCGTGGTATAAACTTTTATTATGTACATTCCTTATGATAACAGGTAAACAAATTTGAGGTGCCAGTCAAAATTTGGATTTCATCAAATAAGAATTCTTTCTTGAATTACATTTATTTATTTATATTACATTTTAATTAACACATAAAACTATATTTATCATGTACAACATGATGTTTTGAAATATACACATCATGGAATGACATCAAGCTAATTAACATACATATTATCTCACATAGTTGTCATTTTTGCAGTGAAAACACTTAAACTCCACTCTCTTAGCATTTTTTAAGAATACAATATATTGTTATTAACTATAGTCACCATGCCAAAGGTTACAAAATTTCAGTTAGATAAGAGGAATAAGTTCGAGAGATCTATTGTATAATATGGCTGGTATAGTTAATAACAACATATTATATTCCTGAATTAAACTTAATAATAGAACATTGAATAAATCTCTAGGATTCCTTAAGCAATAATTACTAAAATCTCTATTAAAATTCAATTTCAGGAAGTTTCATTCATTGCTGGTGGGAGTATAAAATGGTACAGCCACTCTGGAAGAATTTGGAAGTTTCTTAGAGAACTAAACATACTCTTACCATATGATTTAGCAATCATGATCCTTGGTATTTACCCAAAGGAGTGGAAAATTCATGTCCACATTAAAACCTGCATATGTATGTTTACAGTGGCTTTATTTATAATTGCGAAAATTTGGAAGCAATTGTCCTTCAGTAGGTGAATGGACAAATAAAATGTGGTACATTCTGACAATGGAATAGTATTCAGCACTGAAAAGAAATGAACTATCAAGCTATGAAAAGACATGGAGAAACCTTAAATGCATAATGCAGGTGAAAGAAGCTAATATGAAAAAGCTATATATTGCATGATTCTAACTATATGACATTCTGGAAAAGGCAAAACCATGGAGACAGTAAAACGATGAGTAGCTGCCAGGGATTACAGGGAGGTAGGGATGGAAAGAAGTAGAGCACAAAAGATTTTTAGAGGGTGAAATCACACTGTGTGATACTATAATTGTGGATACATGCCATACATTTGTCAAAATCCACAGAATGTATAACACCAAGAGTGAACCCTAATGCAAACTGAAGACATTGGGTGATAATGACATTTCAAGGTTTGTCAATTCTAACAAATGTACCACTCTGGTGTGGAATGTTGACAGCAGGGGAGGATGTGCATGTATGAGGTAGAGGGAGTATATGGGAACTCACTGTACTCTCTGCTAAATTTTGCTATGAACCTAAAACTGCTCTTAAAAAAAAAGTCTACATTAAAAAACTCAATTTCAGCACTGATACCTCTGGTAAGAGTCTTTTCACTAATAGGCTGAAACTTTGGAGTTTGTCACTTCTTTGCTACTGGAAAATTAACCCTAGGACATATAAGAATAAGTCTTTGTCTAAAAAGGAGGAGTAAATAATACATTTGAAAATTTCTAGTAATGTTTTACTATAGTAAGTGTTCAATAGATGTGCACTAAAAATTCATCAAGGCATCTATATGAATAACTTAGGATGCTTGTTAATACAAAGATTCTGATTCAGCAAGTCTGGGTAAGGATTCTGCATTTCCAACAATCTCCCTGTTAATGCTGATGCTACTGGGTTCTTGGACCATACTTTGTGTGGTAAGGATTTCTTTACAAACCGGTGTGTCTCCAAAGTATATTCCTGCTTAATGGTGGTTGAAAAAGGAAAGATTCCTATAATGAAATTGGTTTTAAAAAATGATGAATGCATAGTCACCTTCATGGAGAACCTATTGTACATACAGATAGTAAAAGCTCTGGGTAAAAGCAAACTGTTAAACTTTGTATAATCCAGCATTCCCAATCATATATGACCATAGTACCCTATTACTTTTCTGAGTAAAAGTTATTAATCATCCCAATATTTCATGGTACATATTTCACAGAATGCTCATTTATACAGGTTAAGAAAATAAAAAAGCACATAATTTTAACAAAAGGGTAATTTATTTCCTTTGAAAATATTTTAAGTCTGAATTAGCTTCATTTCTCTGATTCTCTTTAAGTAACAGAAATGACAACAGTGAGTAGCAGGTTAAACATACATACATAACAGTGATCTCACTTAACTACACATCAGGAGGAAAACAAGTTGGGGACAAAAGTAGATTTCAGATTCTCAGACAGTGTGACTGCTACAGAATGCTGAAAACTCAGTATCCCAGATTGGGTGGCCAGGTGCATGCCAGAGATGATTAGCAAGGGAAAGAAAGGAACAAAGTCCTTCACTTTCTTAACATAAAGTGTCAAGTAAAAGAGAATGAGAACACCTTTTTCTGCTGACTCAGAAATGTTCTTTCCCATATGTCTCTTCTTTCTCAAGCAAAGATACCAATATGTATTTTATTCAAGGTTATAAGTATGGCTTTCTGGTTCTATCTTTATCTTGAGTGGAGGTGGAAAATGGTTATGATTTTTCTAACTGTGTGTATCCCAAAAGGTAAGTAAACAAGTACATCAGCTTACCCATCATGAACCAGATTTGGGAAAGCTAATAATATTTTCATACCACATAGTCTGACATTACATTAGGACTTCACCTTCCCATGTAAAGCTAAGAGGGAAAATCCATTGTGAAATCAGCCCTCAAAGCTGTACCCAAGTGACCGCAAGCATGAGAATTGTTAGTTTTTAGAGCTCTGTGTATTCTTTTGAGAAAAATGAAATGGAATAAAAATATTTGAGAAAAAAGAAATATTGGGAAAATAGGACAAAAATACAGTGTGGCCCACCTATTTAAAAATAAAGTTTTTGTACTCATTTTAAAAATATGTCATAGAAAATGTTGGTGAAAAGTTAAGCACAATGAACTATGAACAGTATGTTTAAAAATTTTCATAATAAAATGTCGCAAAAACAAAAAATAGTCATATCAACACATTAAACATCACTTCTAATCCTACTACTCTGAGAAAACCACTATTAATTCATATTTTGGTGTATTTCCTTTCACAAATTTTTTCTCTGCCTTATATATTACTTCCATTATATAAATGAGCTCCTGCTGTGTATATAACATTTTGAAACTTGAATATTTTCTGTGTTATTAAATATTTATTTGAAACATAATTTTATGCTCATGGTGTGTATATGTGTGTGTGTGTGTATACCATAATTTTTTTAACCATATTTCATAAAGAATCCAATCTTCCCATCCAAGTACTAACCAGGCCCAATCCTTTAAGGTGCTCACATGGTAGTAATATTCATTGGATGTTGGTCAGGTGGAGGGTGTGGGGGTGTAAACTCACAACTAATAGAGGCAGAGTGCACTGTATGGGAGAAGGGCACACTTGTAGCCCTGGCTTGGGTGAGGCAAAGGCATTACATGTAACCAAAATGTTTGTACCCCCATCATATCCTGAAATAAAAAAAATAAATAAATTCTCTGGGAGGCCGAGGCGGGAGGATCATTTGAGCTCAGGAGTTTGAGACCAGCCTGAGCAAGAGCGAGATCCCGTCTCTACTAAAAATAGAAAGAAATTATGTGGACAACTAAAAACATATAGAAAAAATTAGCCAGGCATGGTGGCTCATGCCTGTTGTCACAGCTACTTGGGAGGCTGAGGCAGGACGATCACTTGAGCCCAGGAGTTTGAGGTTGCTGTGAGCTAGGCCGATGCTACAGCACTCTAGTCCTGGCAACAGAGTGAGACTCTGTCTAAAAAAAAAAAAAAAAATCAAATTAAACTAAATTTAATTTAATTTAATTAAAAAAAATCAAATCCTCTCCCAAATGGCAATGTGAATAGAAATGATTATTTTACTATCTTTCAATCTTGCAGGTGTTCTCAGGTAGCAGAAAATTTTAGTGGGGGATCACAATATCAACAATAAGCCTATATGAGACTGTATGTTTTTTTAAACCATATTGTTTTTCTCATATTGCTATATGGAAGGGGAAAAGTAGACTGTAATGATTAGGCTCCATGCCTTAGAAACAAGTAGAACATGGTTTCGTTTCTCCCTTTGCCATTTACTGTGTGAATTCAGGCAAAATGTTAATATATCTAGGCTTCAGTTTTCACATTTGCAAATTCTGAATAATAATAATATATTCCCCATAGAGACATTGGGCTGATTAACTAAAATTAGGTTTTACTGAGGCACCATTGTATAAGTGGCCCTGCTTACCAGGCTTCATCAGCTCTTTTCTGAAGAACTCAGGCAAGGTCTATACAGCTGTGTATGGATTGGAGACAATGTCTGGGATTCTGTTTAAATAAAGACCTTAAGATGATAAAAAGACATGTGGTATGATTAAATCTATAACTTGATATGAAGACTATATAAATATGAAACTACCTGTAACAATATGTATAGCTACAAAAGACACATTACCCCTATGAAGACTTAGTGACAGGCCCTAAGCCACTTGGAGAAAGAGTAATCTGGATTGCTGGCTAGATTTCTCTTTTTCCAAGTCCTGTTGACCTTTTTCTGCTTGTCCCATTTCCTTCTCGAATCACAGAACGTTTTTCTGGAATGCTACTCTCCTGGTTGAGGGCTCTACTTACTGTTACATGGGCCATATAAAACACCCATGATATGGCCTAAATTGATTGTCTGTATCCTTTGCTTTCTATCAAACTACGCTTCATCCAGTCACTACACAAAATGCAGTTCACCAAGGGCAGTTTTCAGTTGTAATTCTTGGTCTCAATCCCTCCTTTAGCTCCCCCTGTATTCTAATGCTATATTTTCCAGCTTGTTGCAGTGTGTATCGGTACATTTTGCTTTTCTTTTGGTTAAAAAAAATAAATTCATAAATAAATAAAATTAGAATCACTTCCTGATTGGAACGTGAATCTTTTGCATAAATACCACCAAACTGTCTATGTTCCTGCCTTGAATATCCTTTTTAGGCAGCAGCCACTCCAGTAATGTTCCCATGGAAACAATTATGTTCAATATTATCTCAAATGCTAGTGCTTTGTCTAGTCTCAGAGTAAATGATATTTGGCTCAGGATAATCTGCCTTAACTCCCATTAAATTAGAACTCCTTTTATTAATAATGTTAATATTTGTATTATTTGACTCTAATATATTTTCATTTTTCTAAACAACAGAGCCATCATTTATACTAAAATGTAAACAGATATATTTTTAGATCATTTAATAAATTTCTATTTAATAATGTCCTACTTAATTAATAATTTCCTAATCTTTTAAATGATTTGTTCTTAGAGTCTGAAAGTATTCCCAGATATATTTAAAACTTGAGTTTTGGCCAGGCGCGGTGGCTCACGCCTGTAATCCTAGCTCTCTGGGAGGCCGAGGTGGGCAGATTGTTTGAGATCAGGAGTTTGAAACCAACCTGAGCAAGAGCGAGACTCCGTCTCTACTAAAAAATAGAAAGAAATTAATTGGACAACTAAAAATGTATAGAAAAAATTAGCCGGGCATGGTGGCGCATGCCTGTAGTCCCAGCTACTTGGGAGGCTGAGGCAGGAGGATCGCTTGAGCCCAGGAGTTCGAGGTTGCTGTGAGCAAGGATGACGCCACGGCACTATAGCCCGGGCAACACAGTGAGACTCTGTCTCAAAAAAATAATAAAAAAAATAAAAATAAATAAAAATAAAACTTGAGTTTTGCAATTTTTAAAATGACATGACCTCTCAGTATTTCAAATAATCACATATCCCTACTACTTTGACAGTAATAAACTCAGTTAATCTCCTTTAACATACAAGGGAGGCAGGCCGTAGAACAATGCCATACAATAGAATTTTCTGTAATTATGAAAATGTTCTACATCTGTTCTGTCCAATACAGTAGCCACTAGCCACAAATGACTACTGAGCACTTGAAATGTGCCTAGTGCATTGGGAAACTGAATTCTTATTTTAATTACTTTCAATAGCTACATGTGGCTAGATGTATCACATTGTACAGTGTAGCTTCCAGAAAATTTGTGATAGAAATGTCTAGCATCAAACAACTGTGTTTAATATCTCATGACATAAAAACGTTTTAATTTGGAACTCTGAAGCTCTTTTCATCTTTATTCAGAGTGCACATTCAGCTATTAACTTTCTGCACTTCATTATCCTCTAGCATCAGAGTTATTTACAAATATGCACATCTTCTCCGAGAGATTATAAACTCCTCAAGCATAGGAATAACATCTTCGTGAAATCTGTATGCCCCACTGTCCTTACTACAGTACACTGCATATTATAAGTACTCAGTGTTTGCGAATACTAACAGCCCTTCTTATTTTAGTTTCAAAAACAATTCTGATGCTGTGATCCTCTTTGTACTGCTCTGTGACATGTCATAGTTTAGCATAGCTAGAGTTTAAACTTTGTTCTATGTATTGTATTATAACCCTCATATAGAGGTACATTTTATTGCTCTGGGAACAATCTAAATCATAACTCTAGAAGAAAAAACCCAAAATTTATATGTTTGCTGCCATGATATATTTTGAAAGAACTAGACTACACACTTTTTACAGTGCTGTAACAAGAACAGTAATGTATGGTAAACTAAAGAAGTCTACAACCAGAGAATTGAAAAATTAGTTCATAAAATACATCCTTCCTTTTTCTATCTCTGTCTTAAGGAATTTTTTCATTGATTATTTCTTACAATAACTAAAGGGAACTCTAGGTGGAAGACCACATGCAACTAAGTAGAATGGCACACGCAGAAAAATTCAAAAGGAAGGAGGCAAGAGGCAAGAATCTGTTAGTCATCCTTTTTACTATGGTAAATTGTAAATTAAAAAAAAACAGCTTTATGTGGAATTGCGTTTGGGGAAGGAAAGAAGTAAAAGTCTCAGTTGTTAAGCATACACTGTTTTAAATAAAATAAAAATTGTTCATTTTATTTTTTACTCTGTGGACAAAATATGTGAGAACTTGATGTAACTTTAGCCTCATCCATAGATTCTTGAGTAGTTACTTGAGAGTAAGGGTCTTCTATAGCATAGAAATCAGGGGGCACAGCTAATAGAATCAAGCATTATTTCAAAAATACGTTGGTGATACTCTTTCTATTCTATTCAATTTTTAGGGCCTAAGTTGTGGGCCTACATTTACCGGAACACTCCAGGGTTAAGGTAGGAAAGAATCTGTGCTTCTCACAGCATAGGAAGACTATAAAATCAAATTAGGTATCAAAATTAAGAACTGTGCCCTTAAATTCATGAACTAGGGGCCCAGGCTTTTAATTTGTCATATCCTTCAGCATTTGCAATTATAAAGTAAAGGCGATTTGGTTAGTTGATGAATAAGTCCTTTTAGCTAAAAATGTCCTTGGACTATATAAAAACACAATAGTTTTATATCAAAATGAATCATATCATATGGCTGTTCACCTCAAGGAATAAAGATCTTTATCAGTTTATTATTTTCCAAATTTAATTTGGCACTTTGTATTTTTGGACTTGAAGAAAATGGCCAGTGATCTGTAACCAACCATTAAATTTTGGTCTGTGTTTGGTTGTCCTAAGAGTAAGAAAGAGGCTAGTTTGTAAAAATGATTATGGGCTACTCTATTCCTGACATCTCTAGTTAATGGAATATGATAACTCCATCATTACCCATAGATAAATGTGTCTGCAGTTTTTGAAACTCATGTAATTGATATTTATCATGATAAAAAAGAATATTAAAATTAGACTTAAGATTATTCCAAGGACTTAAGCCCATTATCCAAAGTGAGGCACCACAAGATCGGAAGAATGGGCTCCACTTGTACTCACCATCAAATTGGTACTAACTGATCAACACTAGGGTGATCACAGGGCAGTAATACTCTCCAGGGATTAGGGGGATGGAGAGGTAAACCCGCAACGGAAAGGACATGGGGAGCATTGTAGAGGGGAAGGGCATGCCTCTAACCCTTGCTAGGGTGAGGCAAAGGCATAAAGTGTAACTTTAATGTTTGTATCCTCATAATACCCTGAAATAAAAAAAATAAAATAAAGAAAATCCTCAGATATTTTTTGCTTTACCGCTATTAACTCAACAAAGATTGAGCCCAGCAAAGATTGGGCTTTGTCTATGGAACTGCTGAGGGGTAAGAATATAAAAATAAATATTTGGTCCCTACCCTTAAAAAAAAAAAAAGATTATTCCAAGGCATAAATCCTTCTTCTGGGATAATTAAATGTAAATCAGATTGTGAAGATAAGTAGACTGTATTTGATATTTAAAAAGTTTATTTGTATTATGATATTTATTTATTTATTTTAAGTATGTCAGTTCTATTGCGAAACTTGGAGATAGTTTCAATTCTGTTAGAGAAAAAAAGAAAGAAAGAAAAAAGAACTTAAGTATTTCCATGGTACATTAAAAAGTGTTCTACTCTTCTCTATAACATAAACTACCAGACAGTCATACTTTTCCATCCCTATCCCCACATACTGGCTTTTCATATCTCATGCCCATATTTAGTCTAGCACTGTGTTTAGAGTAATTTTCAGTAATTGAGGCAGCAGAAAAAGTACGTGGACTTTGAAAAACAAAATTGCATTAAGAAGTGTGTCCATTTCTTACAATTCGGTACAGTAAGACATTTGGGGGAATGAAATAAGTATTTCAGCCTTATTATATTTTTAAATTTATAGTAAGCAATATTAAAGTAGGTACTTTAGCTATTCTGTTTTGAAGCCTACTGATCAGGTTCACATTTTACTACAAGAGTCAGTATTTGCATATTGAAATGCCAGCATAGTTTATTAGTAATATAATAGACGATGATTCTTTTCACTTTATCTATGAAGCAAATCACCACGCTGTCAAAGGTCAGATCTATAAAAGTGAACTTTTTAGAATAGATTTTAGGTTCTGTTTAGAATTGGAAAACTCCAACATCATTTACTGTGTTATTTTTCCCTTTCACATTTGGGTACCATTCACATCTCGTCTGTTCTGTATAAAAGAAATTGTAAGTCTGAAATATAAGTAAAAATAAATTCTTATTTTCTAATCAAATAAAATTATAGAACAAAAATGCATTGGATACATTAACAATGTAATTTCTGCCTTTGATATTCGTTATTAAAATAATGCATGAATAATGATTGCAATGGAATTTTTATATATATGACATTTACATTAATATCAAATGAATCCATTATGATTGGTGTTATTTTGATGAATAACAATTCGCTTTAGAAGGCTAAGCTACTCAATTTAATAGTATGTTTAATTAATGCTGAGCTACCGTGAAATTCTCATGAGACTAAATATGACAGTCACAAGATATTGAATATATTAATATTGATCAATGCCTTACCATTGAATATGGGCACTTAAAATTTTTTACAATCAGGCCGGGCGCGGTGGCTCATGCCTGTAATCCTAGTACTCTGGGAGGCCGAGGCGGGTGGATCGCTCAAGGTCAGGAGTTCTAGACCAGCCTGAGCAAGAGTGAGACTCCATCTCTACCAAAAAATAGAAAGAAATTATCTGGACAACTAAAAATATATATATATATAGAAACAATTAGCTAGGCATGGTGGCACATGCCTGTAGTCTCAGCTACTAGGGAGGCTGAGGCAGAAGGATTGTTTGAGCCCAGGAGTTTGAGGTTGCTGTGAGCTAGGCTGATGTCACGGCACTCACTCTGGCCAGGGCAACAAAGTGAGACTCTGTCTCAAAAAAAAAAAAAAAAAAATTTTTTTACAATCATCTATCAAAAAGTTAGTAACAAGACTTTGCAGCATGTTCCAAATTATCACAAACCAATGATTGATTAATCAGCATTTTACACAATTAAATAATCCAAATTCATATGCCCCTTTATAGCAACAATGATAACAGTGATGATGATGATGATGAAGTATAATATACACTGACTGCCTATTATGTGCCAAGAACTGTTCTAAGCTCTAAGCACTATACACAAATCAACTCATTTATGAGAAATAATTCTAGAACCTTCTATCTAATTTTTACAAATTAGATAGAAAAATATGGTGATGGTCCTTTGCAAGAAAGAGAGATCCTTAACTATTTATGAGCAGGTATTTCACAGCTGTACCTAAAACTGAAGACTCATTGGTATCATCATAAATATCATCATTGTAGATAAATGTTCACCCTCATTCAAAAAAACGTTTTTTTCCAAGAAATACAAAAATTGATATTTTTACTTTTCTTATCAGGAAAAAATAAACATCTTTATAAATTAGAACAGTGATAAGCTCTACATTTACATGTAATTTTTATTCATGCATTTTTATAAATTTAAATATAACTAGATCTACATAACTTTTTAAGAAGTAGGTCAGGAGGAAAAGGCACCAATGCAGTGTTGATCATAAATAATCCTTTCATCTCTGTTAGCCAACTCCTCTCCCACACCACTCAGTACCTAATCTCAAGAGATGATTCTATTTCCAACTCTATTTAGATTTTAGCTATTGAACATATGCTTTTTCACCTTCACCCATCCACTCATATATCTCTCTCTTGCTTGCTCTCTCTCTCTCTTTCTCTCTCTCTC
>CAUYSK010115332.1:0-40531 GCA_963575035.1 Avahi laniger
GTTGCTGTGAGCTAGGCTGACGCCATGGCACTCTAGCCTGGGCAACAGAGCGAGACTTTGTCTCAAAAAAAAAAAAATCAACCAATTCAAGCCAACTCACAGTGACACAGATGTTAGACCTACCAGACAGGAGCACTGAAATAGTTATAACTGTATTTCATATTTTCAAAAATTTAACTAGAGATGGAATATTTTTTAAAAACCCAAATCAAATGTCTAAAGATGAAAATAACAATGTCTGAGATGAAAGCTGCACCACTTAGGTTTGACAGCAGACAAAACAGTTTAGTAAAAAAGCTTAATGAAGTTGAAGACAAATCATGAAAACTATCCAAATGAAACACAAATAATTTTTTTTAAATTTTAATAAAAGGAGCATCAGTGAGATGTAGGACAAGTTCAAGCGGCCTAATATGTGTTTTACTAGAGTTCCCAAAGGAAGATGGATGAGGCATAAAAGATAGCTGAAGAAATAATAATGAAACTATAAACCCACAGATCTTAGAAATTCCATAAACCTCAAGCACAAGAAACATGAAGAAAACTATACCAAGGCACATCCTAATCCAATTGCTTAAAACCAGTGAAATAAACAGTGAGAAAGAGAAAATTCTAAATGCAGTGAGAAAAAAAAATAAAACATCACCATACAAAGAAACACAGATAAGGATGTCAACAAATTTCTCACTGGAAAAAATGCAAGTGAAAAGATGGTTGAGCTGCACCTTTAAAGTACTGAAAGGAATAAAATTGGCAAGCTACAAATCTATGCCCAGCAAAAATATCTTTTAAGACAAATATTCATTAGTAGCAGAACTTCATGTAATAGAAAAATGATTCTAGATAGAAATCTGGATCTACACAAAGGAATAAAGATCATGAGAAATAGAAACTATATGGTAAATATATTATTTAAATATATTATTAAACCCAGTGATAACAATGTATTGTGGGATATATATACATAAATAAAATGTATTAATATAATAAAAATAGCATTAAAAGCCAGAGGAGAGAAATGAAAATGTACTATTGAATGGTTCTTATAATATACATAAAGTGATATAATATCCCCTGTAGGTAGACTGCAGGATAAAGATGTATGCTATAAACCCTAAAGTGATCACTAACATACTAATATGATGAATCAAAGAGTTATAGTTAATAAGCTAACAAAGGAGATAGAATGGAATTATAAAAAGACCCTCAATAAAAACATTTAATTAAAACATGATTTTTATATTAGATTTTATTAAAAAGAAATACTCAACTATATACTGTTTACAAAAAATTTACTTTGCATATAAATACACTATAGTTAAAAGTAAAAGAATGATGAAATCATACACCAAAAACTAGTCAAAAGACAGCCGGAATGGCCATAATTATACCAGAGAAAGTTGATTTCAGAGCAAAGAATATTTCGGAGGATAAAGAAGGTCATTTCAGAATATTAAAGCAATCATATCATCAAAAGGACATAACAATTATTAACATGTATCTTCCTAATAAAAAGTTTCAAAAGACACAAAGCAAAAGTTGATAGAACTACACAAAGAAATAAGTCCAAAGAGATTTTTATCACCCTTCTCTCAATAATTGATAAAGAACAAGTAACAAAGTCAACGAGGATGTAGATTTGAACAACGTTAACAACCAACTTGAGAACATTTTCAAACAATCTACTCAACGGCAGCAGAACACATTCTTTTCAAGTCCACCCAGGACTTTTACCAAGATGAGCCATATTCTGGACAATAAAGCAAGGTCTCCATAAACTTAGAAAGATTCAAGTCATGCAAAGTATGCTCTCTGATCAGAATGGAAATAAATTAGAAATCAATAAAAGAAAGAGATCTGGAAAATTCTCTAATATTTAGAACCTAAATAACACTATTCTTTGACCAATGAATCAAATAAGAAAACAAAAGGGCAATTGGATAGTATTTTGAGCTGAATGACAATAAAGAACATAATTATGGAATGTGGCTAAAGCATCTATCTACTGAGAGGGGGAATTTAGTGCACTAAATGACTATAGTAGAATATAAGAAGGTCACAAATCAGTAACCTCAGCTTTCACCTTAAGAAACTAGAAAAAGAAGAGCATACTAAAGCTAAATAAACAGAAGGAAGGAAATAATAAAGATTAAACCCTATTCTATTTATTCTATTTAATTAAAGATTAAATAGAAATGAATTAAAGGAAAACAATAGAGAACAACAATGAGACCAAAGTTTGTTCTTTGAGAAGACCAATAAAATCAATAAAACTCCAGCCAGACTGACAGGAAAAAAAGAAAGAAAGTACAAATTACCAGCTTGAGCAATGAGAGGTGATATCACTACAGATTCAGGTTCTGTAGACATTAAAAAGATAAAGGAATATTACAAATAACTTTATGTCAGTGAGTTCTACAACATAAACAATAGCCAAATTAAGTAAGAGCACAAACTATCAAAACTTAATTAAGAAAAACCTGTTAACCTGAGTTGCCCCCTATTGATTGAATTTAGAGTTAAAACTTTCCCATAAAAATTAAAACAAATTTAAAAAATTAAAAAAAAAAAGAACCCTCCAGGCCCCAATGACTTTGCTAGAGAATTCAACCAAACTTTTATGGAAGAAATAATATCAGTTCCACACAAACTCTTTCAAAAACATGATGAGATATTTCCCAAATCATTCTACAAAAACAGCATTGCCCTAATTACCAAAACCAGACATTATAAGAAAATAAAACTTTTGACCAATATCCTTCATGAACACAGATGTAAAAATTAACAAATTTTTAGTAAATGAAATCATGACCAAGTGGAGTTTATCCCAGGAATTCAATGTTAGTTTAGCATTTAAACATTGATTTAACATAATTTACCATATTAAAAGACTAAAAAAGAAAAAAAACACTTCATTATCTTAATAGATCAATAAAAAGCATTTAACAAATCCAACATTCATTCCTGTTAAAAACTAGGAATAGAAGGGAACATCTTTATGCTGCTAAAAAAAAAAAAAAAGCTACTATTAGCATCATACCCTAATGGTAAAAAACTAAATTATTTTCTCCAAGATCAGGAATAACATATGAATATCTACCCTCATCCCTTGCTATTCAGCACTATACTGGAGGATTTGGCCAGTAAAATAAGAGGGAGAAAAAAATTCATCCATATTGAAAGGGAAAGGGAATAGTAAAACTGTCTTTATTTGCAGATGAATGATTATAGAACTAGTAAGTTAATTTAGCAAGATTGCTGGATACATGATCAATATATAAAAATCAATTGTAGTTCTATATACTGGCAATGAACAATTTGAAGTTGAAATGTAAAAGTTACCATTTACAATAGAATAAAATAGGAAATATTTAGATATAAATCTAACCAATATTATGTAAGACCTATATGCTGAAATTATTGATATAAAACATTGACAAGAGAAATTGATGAAAACCTAAATATACCTTGTTTATGAGTCAGAAGATTGTTATGATATCAGTTAAGATATTGTTAGGATACCAAATGGTTCAGGTACCAGTTCTCCAAAATTAATCTACCAATACATATTCAATGCAATCCCAATAAAAATCCCAGGAGGCTTTTATGTAGAAATTGATATGCTGATTCTAAAATTTATATAGACATCCAAAGGACCTAGAGTAGTCAAAACAATTTTCAAAAAGAAGAAAAAAGTTGGAGGTCTAATACTAAGTGATTTCAATAATTAATATTTTATCAATAAATAATGAATATATTAAGAAATATAATAAAGCTACAGTAATCATGACAGTGTAATATTAACATCAAGACAGATAAGTTGATCTAGACCAATGAAACAGAGAGATTAGAAATAAACACATCTGGACAACTAGTTCTTGACAAAATTAAAAAGGAAATTCAATGGCAAAAGGGTAGTCTTTTCAACAAGCAATGTTGAAACAATTGGATATTTATATGCAAAAAAAGAACTTCTATTCATAACTTACACCATAAACAAAAAATAACTCAAAATAGATCATAGACCTAAATGGAAAAGAAAAACCTAGAACTATAAAACTTCTAGAAGAAAACACAAGAGAAAAATGTTATGACTTTGAGTTAGGTAAAGATTTCTTAGATACAGCCAGGCAGTACTCAGTTATTAGGTAGTCATTCACATGTTCATTAAGATTATCATTGAAAATACAACATTAAATGTTTCTTCATGGCAAATTGGGGAACCCCAGGGACCCCAGTTTGGGAAACACAGCTGTAAGCAGACTGTAATTCTAAGCAAAAATTCTTTTTCTACGGCCAAATTTATTGGGCAGATAAGAAGACTGGTAACCTAAACCCAAATCTCTTCCCTTTTGGATGCTAAGAAGGGATGAGGTCATTTCTGTTTGCATTAATGAAAACCATTTTGTGATGCACATTACACTTCACTTTTTTTCTGCCCTGATATATCCAGAAGTTCTCACTCATGTACCAGTCTTTATCCACCACCCCAGCACATGAAAAAGAGCTCTTTCAAAAAACTTCAGCTGTTACATTTTCTCCCAAGGCAGATTCTATGTATGGGAATTAAAACCAATAAAGGCAAAAACTAAACAAAAACCTGTTCATTAAAAACACCTCACATAAACCTTTTGCATTACTTATGGTCACAACTAAAGGCAGTCCCTTTCAGTGCTTAACTATTTTTAAAGCAAATATTTATGATTTCTGATAATAAGCACTGCAACAATGCTCAGTTTGCTTCCCTATGTTGGCCTTTTTCAGCACTGTGGACTTCACAGTGTGTGACCCCTGACATAATACTCTTCAGACCAACACAATCTTTAATCTTTTCCAGTAGGTTTTATTGCAAAGAATCAGAATCCTCAAATATTGCTAAAACAGGCTCTCTAGCTTTGAGAGAAGTACTTTTATTTCAATATATATGCTAGACAACCCTGTACTATAAACACTCCGTCAGAAAAACAGTGGAGAATATGCAGAAACCCAGTGAGGCCAGATTAACAGCTGTGTATTTTTCTGTAGTAACTATCCGTGGCTGTCCAAGGCGGGTGTCCAGAGAATGGGGAGCTCTCCCCCTTCGATTTCATAGTATTTCCTCACTTTTGTCCCACCCTCAGGAGATTTCTGTTCCTTTCAGCAGATCTTAGTGATCCTACCTAAACTTTTAACTTTAATCTGCTTGATAGAAATCTAAATATATCTTCATCTCTTCTAAATGTTGTTAAACAGCTAGTATTTCACTTCACTATTTTGCAAATTTGCTCTCAGAGCTTATTAGGATGTTTATCTCCACCTTAAATGCCTCCAGACTGCTCGTTTGATTTGTTTGTTTGTTTTATTTTCTCTTCCTTCCATGTCCATGTTATTTGTTACTGCAAGTTACTCAAATTATTTTTGATTTGTTAGAGGAAGCCCTTTTGTTGCTTCCTCTATTTGGTTGCCTCCACTGTGCTCTTGGGTTGGAAATCAGATTACTTGCCTTATTAAAATTCTACATAAAATTAAAATTAACTCTGATTGCATTTTAGAAGGTCTCTTCAGTGGAGTTGAGACTCACAGGTCTTCTCTCTTCCTTTCAGGTGCTTGTTATGAACAGCTAGAGATAAAATGCCTTACAACTGAGTCACTCACTATCACAATAAAATTCCTAAGAGACCAGGTTAGGAACAACTACCAGTCCCAGTGCTAGTAACGGAGAGGAAGAAATTCAACAAGGAAAAGGAGAAAGCTTTGGCCACATCACTTCTCTAGAGACAGCTGTGGATATCTGCATGCTTGTTTTACCATCCCTTTCAAAAGTTATATGGAGAAACAGTCAAATGCAATCTTTATAGATCTTACTGGAAACAAAAACTTTTCCCTGCTCAGCACTTTTTTTTTTTTTTTTAGTCTTTATAAGTCTGTTAAACTCATCCAGGCATAATTTCAAGCCAAAAATACTTAAGAACTTAGATTCCCTTAAGGGAGCTGAGCCCTTAAGGGAGCTGATACCTTACTGAAAAGCCACTGAGTTAAAGCTGTGCTTCACATTATATATGAAGTAATTTTTATACTTGTTTAAATAAATACAAAAAAAATTGCTTAGCAGAGACTGACTACATACTTACCAAACCTGTTTATTCTTCCTGGGCACATGGCTAAATAACATTTCCCAGATACTTACATTAATCTGGACTGTATAACAAATTCTTACACACAGAATGAATAGAAATGAAGAAATTAAGGATGTAACTTTCTATATTATTTTCATCTGCTGGCTAGATGACACCAAGGCAACCTAGAGAAGCCACATGTTGAAGGTAAAATGGCCATAGCATGGGCAGAGCAGAGCTCCACTATTGCCTGCATTGGGTTATAAGTAAGAAATAAATCTTTGTTTGTTTAAGCACTGACATTTGGGGTTGGTTTGTTTCAGCATCTAACACTGTTTAACCCTGGCTTAAAAAGCTGTTTATAAAAAGAAAAAAAACACATGTCATATTTGGGTGAAAGAAAGAGTTTCTCTGATTTATGGAATGTTGGGCCAAATCATTTTGTGTGATGGAGCCTACTTAGGAGGCTCTGATTTCTTAACCTTACATAATTAATGCTCTCAAACAGAACTCCAAGGGTCCAAGGAAGAGGCTAGGATATACTCTATACAAAGCCTAACCAACAGATTTTGGGTCTACACAAGAAGAGCATTAGTCTTAAGAATCAGGCTTCAAGTTGCAACTCTGGTATACGATTTGAATTGTGGTCATGTCACTTATTAATTATGTTATCTTAGACAATTAGTTTAGCCCCTCTGTTCCTTGATTTCCTTATTGTAAAATGGAAAAGAAAATAATAGTACCAACCTTAGTAAGGCCTATCTGAAGTGATATATGCTAAGTGCTTAGAATAATGCAAGACACAGAGTAAATGCTGTGAGTGTTTGCTACTACTACTAACTGGCTGAATGACCCCAAGAACTTACATATTTCTAAATATTAATTCCCATATCTGGAAAGCAAAGCTAATAAAACCTCTTCATAATTGATAAAGGTAGATAATATTATAGTAATTTGGTAGATTGTTAATTAATGGCCCCTAATGAATCACACCTCCAGTATCTACATCCTTGTATCTCCCCTCCATTGACTCTGGACTTGGCCATGTGACTTGCTCTGGATAATGTAACAACACCAAATGTGACACAAGCAAAAGCTTCTGGATATTAGCCCTTTATCAGATGTATAGTTTGCAAATATTTTCTCCCATTCTGTAGGAGGTTCTTATAACTACCATTATGCAGCACTATCACTCTGTATTTACAGAAATTTCTTGTTCAGTTATCTCCCTCCCGCTTTACTGAAAGCTTCTTCAAGACAGAGACTGTGTTTACCTTTGTATTCCCAATACTTAGCACAGAGCCTCATTATGAAGAAAGAGGATAGCTTAGGTTTCTGTAATTCACATGGGAACCCTATAGCTTCATCCAAGCCTCTTCACAGTATCAACAGGTAGCCACTTTTACTGGCTTTTGGGTAATGTCTCTATGGGCAGGGAGATGACCAAGAAGCATAGATCCAAGAAGGAAGAGAGAGGCAATCACAGCAGTGGTACATCCAGATTATCCAACAAAAATAACCCATAATTGCACTGGGATGGGAATGGGGGGAAAGGTGCATAAAAACAATACCCTATCAGAAAACTATGAATAGTGGGAAATTTTCTCAACTCGATAAATAACATCTATGAAAAACCTACAACTAACAACATGCTTAATGGTGGGAAACTGGAAGATTTCCTGCCAAGATCAGGAGCAAGGCAAGGATGTTCCTCTCTGAGCACTGCTTTTCAACATCATCCTAGAAGTCTTAGATAATGCAGTACTATAATGAAAGGAAATAAAAGGTCTACTGATTGGGAAGAAAGACTTAAAACTATCTTTGTTCACAAATTACATGATTTTTCATGTAGAAAATTCCATGTTCGTGGATAGGAACACTCAATATTTTCAAGATATCATTTCTTCTCAATTTCATATATAGATTCAATAAAATTCCAATAAAAATCCAAGAAAAGTTATTTTGTGGGTATCAACAAACTTATTCTAAAGCTTATATGATCATAAGAAAGACAAAATACCCAGAATAGCCAACACAATATTGAAGGAGAAAAAGAAAACTGACAATAATTGACTTACCATAAAGCTAAAGTAATCACAACACTAAGGTATTGGGAAAGAATAGACAAATAGATCAATGGAACAGACTAGGGAGCCCAGAAACAGACCCACATTAATATAGCCAACCAATCTCTGACATAGGAGCAAAGGTAATATAATGGAGCAAAGACAATCTTTTTTAACAATAGTGGTGGAACAAGTGAACATTCACATGAAACAAAAAATATCTAGACATAGACTTTACACCCTGCACAAAAATTCACTTAAAATGGATCATGGAGCTAAACAGAAAACTATAAAACCTCTAGAAAATAACATAGGGAAAAACCTAAATAACCTTGGTATGGTGATGACTTTTTCAGATATAACACCAAAGGCATAATCTATGGAAGAAATAATTGATAAGCTATACTTCATTAAAATTAAAAACTTCTGCTCTGCAAAAGACACTAACAAGAGAATGAGAAGATAAGCCACAAACTAGGAGAAAATATTTTCAAAAGACATATCTGATAAAAGACTGGTATCCAAAATATACAAAGAACTGTTAAAACTCAGCAATAAGAAAATGAACTCAATTTAAAAATGGGCAAAAGACCTGAACAGACACCTCATCAAAGAAGATATACTGATGGCATATAAGTGTATGAAAAGATGTTCGACATCATATGTCATTAGGGAATTTAAAATTAAAATAAGATACCAGTACACACCTATTAAAATTGGCAAAACCCAGAACACTGACAACACTAAATTGTCAACTGACAACACAAAATTAGCCAGCATGCAGAGCAACAAGAACTATAATTCACTGCTGATGGAAACGCAAAATGGTAGTCACTTTAGAAGACAGTTTGTTGGTTCCTTAAAAAGCTAAACATACTTTCATGTTACAAGTAATTGTGCCCCTAGGTATTTACCAAAATGAGTTCAAAACTTATGTCCACAAAGAAACCTCCACAAAAATGCTGATAGTGCTTTATCCATAATTGCCAAAACTTGGAAACCACCATGATGTCCTTCAGCAGATGAATGGATAAATAAACATTAGTACATCCAGACAATGTAATATTCAGCACTTAAAGAAATGAGCTATAAAGACATGGAGGAAAGTAAATGGTAATGTGACAAGGCTATCTACTACAGGATGCCAACTACATGACATTCTGGAAAAAGCAAAACTATGAAGACAGTAAAAGGATCAGTGGTTACCCAGGGTTAAGGAGGAGGGAAGGAAGAATAGATGGAACAGGATGGATTTTTAGGGCAGTGAAACTACTCTGTACGACACTGTAATGGTGGATACATATCATTATACATTTGTCAAAACCCATGGAATGTACAACAACAAAATCGAACGTCAACTATGGACTTTGAAAGATAATAATGTGTCAATGTAGGTTTATTGATTGTAATAAGTGTACCACTCTAGTGTGGGATTTTGATAGTGTGAGAAGCCATACATACGTGGGAGCAGGGAGTTATGGGAAATCTCTGTACCTTCTACTCAATTTTGCTATGAACCTAAAAAACTACTTTTTGCTGCTCTAAAAAATAAAGTCTATCTAAAGAAAACCAAGAACAATTTATAAAACATCTTATATTGAACCTCTACTATATGGCAGGAACCATGGCAGACACTTACGGTAGGGAAAAAGGAAGGAAAAGAGTTACAGATGCAAAATAAAAAATAGATGGTTTGTATCCTAAGTACTCATATTCAAGCTGGGAAGACAAGGCATAGTATAAACAAACCAAATATCTAGCCCAGATGTACCTTCCCCTTCCCTGGCCCCCACCAAGACCTTCTTTGGATATGTGACACTTATTTGCAATGTGCAACTTAGAATGTTATTCAATAACCTCTAAAACACATCAAATTAATAAGGGGAATCCGACCAAGAGCCTACACGAGGGGTTGAAAACTCAAAAGACTGCAGGGGCTAGGAGGGTTACAGAAATGAGTAAAGCAAGCAAGTATATAGCATAACAGGGAATTGTGGGGTTGGGGAATCAGCAGATGTATGGTCAAATTGGAACATGCATGCTCTGTCTAAAACTAAAATTCATAGTAAAAGCCAAATCAAACTAAACCAAAAGAAAGAATTTTTTTAAAAAAACTCATGCATACTGAACAAAGCCAATCTTTGCCAGATACAATCTCTGTCCTAAACTACATTCCTTAAAGGTTAGGCCACCAATCAATTAAGCAATACATATTTATCAAACACTTATTTGGTTGGAGAAGAATTGGTGAAATAAATAAAAAGCACAAGAGCTTGAGTTCAAGTCCTCAAGAGTTTAGAGATGGAAAAGCCCAGTGTGGACTTCTAGGGTAAGGATGGGTAGGAGGAAATGGAAGCCAGGAGAGAAGACCTGCTCAAATCTTTTTTTCATCCCTCACCAAGCATCCAATAAAGCATCATCAAAAAACAACCCAGTATAAGAAGTCTTACATAGATAGATTACCCTTGTCCCAATCAGTGGGTAAGTATGAGTACACCCAGGCTGCCTCCCTGGGCAGTTACTGGACTTTTTCAGAGGAAAATAATGGAATTGCCTCCAATTCTCAATTCACTTGGAAAATGCTCTGACCACAAGATACCTCATCTTGGCAACTACCATGAAACCTAGAAGCAAACTCCGTGGGTTAGCTGTTTACTAGGACCAAGGAGGCAAAGGACGATTCTTCAGTATTTCTAAGGTCATTAGAAGCATCAAGGAATGGGTGCAAGATGGGTAGGAAAGGGGAAAGGAATGGAATGTACTAGAAGAAGGCAGTGAAAACAAGGACCCAGATTTGGGAAGAAATATTCTCTATTATGTCTCTCCTAAGCCAGATATTTTGTTTTTAGTTACATTCCTTTCATCTTTCCTGCCATCTGCTCTCTCTGTGACTGCTACCCCACCACCCCCTCAACACTCAGGCCAGGCAGTGGGGTCCTGGGAATGGGGTGGAAAAGTGAGAGACGGATTAAATTGCTATACGAATAAGGGAAATCACTTAGTACAGTGAACATAAATTTTGTGATTCCATTCCCCCCCCCGAAGCTGCTTGGTGTACTTTGCGGGCACCCGCCTTCTCATCTCCGGCATGCAGCTAACATAAACCCAGGCTTCGGTGACTTACAGGAGGAATCCTTGCCCTTCCCTCTCCTGCAGACTTTCAAGTAAACATAGTACAGAGCTGGGTCAACAAACAATGCTTTCCTGGGATACCAAGTGTAATGTATACATATTTTTGTTAGATTTGAAGAGAATTTTAATCCATTAATCAAGGTTCTCTTTTTCTTAAGTCCAGATGATATAAAAGCAGAGACTTTGAGCTTATTTAAGCTGCTTTATTATTTCTACTTCTTCCTCCTCCTACTCTGGGCTTTGAGAACAGAAGGTAGATGGGGGAGGAAGGGGAAAATGTATCTGAAGTTAGAATGGTGCTGGCTTGCTTGCCCTTGGAAAAGGCATCTTCTCAAACAGTAGTATAGGGCCTGGGCAGCTCAGGGCTCATTGTCAAGTGAGAATCAGGCAGCTGAGATGTTTCCCATGAACTCCAAACTCAGAGGTGGAAGCTTTCAGAGGAGCTTCTGCATTATGAGGTGGCTTGTTTGAATCTTTTATCTACTTAAGTGAGTACAGTCATGATGAAAGGCAGTGATAGCCAGAAACCTGGACTATAGCTCTCAGCAGTTGGGTGCTTCTGACAAGTTGGGAGTCCTAGCCTGTATATCTATGACTATCTGCCATGATAAATGGTTTGTACATAGTATATTTCTCTAGATATTTTATACATTAAATATAAAATAGGGATTGAGTTACACAGGTGATGAAAGCTGAGAAGCTAAAGAGGTGAGACAACAAACCCAGAGATAATTAGCAACAGTAAGAAAAGTCTATTTGAACTTTTTCTAGGCCTGGAGGTAAAAAGGGATGAAGCGGTGTTACTGGAGCCCAGCAGCCAGGACCACCTGGCAGAAGTTTTCACCTGGGCAGGGAGGGTTGGCTCTGTAGGAGCTGGACAATGAAGGGAGTCTACCCAACAGAAAAGATGCAGCTCCTGTTAGAGATGCTGTTTGAGGCAGAGGGGTGTGTGCATGTGCATGTGTGTGTAGGGAGGTGAGGGGGGAAAAGGGAGGAGACTGATATACTTAAGACTTCTCCTTACCTCATGTCTTCTAAGTTCCCACTAGAAAGCCCATTGTCTGATCCTAGCAGGAAGTCAATTTACAAGGGATCCTGGGAAGTGTAGTTCTCTGTGATGCTAAACAGAGTTGGAGAAGGGTGAAAAATTGAGAGAAGATAAACACATGACTGGTCTACTTAGTATTACAGATAATTTTCCTTCAGTTTCTATCCCATCCTTCAAGTTAGGTTTCACCTACAGAACACTGCTAGCTAACATCCTGTCTTCTGCCCATTTTAGGTGCTTTACAAAGGTGAAACTATCATATTCTCATGTTGCATGGATGGATGGATAGATGGATAGATCATAAATAGTTTTAATAAGCAAACACTTTCTTGTCACATAGTCTTCAAATTTGCAAAAATTTAAGATCATAACAGTATTTCCATATCTGTCCTGAATGAAAGATAGGATAAATACAAAATGTTGGAGATAATAAGGCCTTTTTTTAAGAGAAAGAGAGATTGAGAAAGAGAGGTGGCTTGGGTGAGCCACAATTTGCCCCCAAAACTTCTCTGTAAATTGGCCCTGCCATTTGGATGCAGTGACATGGCACAATTCTTAGCACATATCATCTATTGAATTTATCAAGTAAGATTTATTTCAAAGAATATTTACAAGCTGATGGTGATAATTTCTGACTGCCCAATGTAAGCTTTACTCATTGTAGAATTAAGTGATTTCTTCCTATCATAAAAGCTTCTTTCTAGCAGTATTTGCATCTATGAGCTTTTGTTTATATAAAAGTTAAGGCATTTAGCATGGAAAGTTGCTCCAAATCAGGGGATGGTCATAAAGATCAGTGACAATATGGAGTTATAACATGGAGATGGTATAGGTATGAGCTCCTACCTCTACAGGAGGGCAGAGCACATTTGAAACAGATCTATGTACCACTTACACGGATCTGATACAGAAGACTGTGTCCACTAAGTAAAGAGCCTCTACTGAAAATTGTGGAGGTGATAACTTGAAAAGACCTGAGTTTCTTGACATAGCATAGATGGAAATTAGAATTTGAAAATGAGAACCAACACATTGACTAACTTAGGTTAAAGCAAAGAGTTGGTTCACAACCAAGAGGAGTCTAAGGAGACAGGATGGCTAAAAGGAATGCAGTATCCTAGAAGGGATCCTGGAACAGAAAAAGGACTTTAGGTAAAAACCAAGAGAATTAGAATCAAGAATGGACTTCCGTTAACTTCTGTTAACAACAATGTGTCAATATTGGTTCATTAATTGTAACAAATATACCATACTAATATCACATGTTATTTATAGGTGGAACTGGGTGCTGGGTTGTGGGAATTCTCTGTACTATCTTTGCAATTTTTCTACAAATTTAAAATCATTCTAAAAAAAATACAAGTTTTTTTGTTTTTTTTTTAAATGAGTCAATGACTAACAGAGGTAAAGCAGGCCTCTTGATTTCCCACAGGCAGGAGTTTTAATTTATTTGTGTCACGGAAGCCTTTGGCAGTCTGGTGAAGCATAATGCATAAAAAATATAAGATCGCAAAGGAAATAAATTCTATCTAAATATAGTTATCAAAATAGTGAGATCACACAGGAAATATATTGAAATGCAGTTCTCAAAATAGTAAAACATCAAATTTGTAATATAATGTGTGTTGTCATAAATGCATAAAATGCCTGGTCTAGTGACAGGCCTATTACCTACTGTTATTCTGAAGAGTGATGAGTATAAATGACAGTTCAAGATACCTACACCAACTGAACTATGATATGAAAATATTTTTCATTTCTTTTGGTAAAGTACTGCTAATTCTACTGTGCTTGGTTGCCTACATTTATAATGTAAGGAAAAGTTCAATTTCAGTTACAAGTTGTGAAAAAAAATTGTAAATTTTCCCCATTGGAGTTCACAGGCCACACTCCTCCACCATCTCCTGCGTTCTACCCACAGTCCAGGACCTGGGACTCTCTGGGCCAAAGGAAGTATTTGCACTTGCACCCTCTCTAAGGATAATAATCACTGAGGTTCTATAAAATCAGTGGTCTTCCCAGTCTTGATTTGTGTTTCTGGACACTGACAGACATTTTTGTAGTGTGTTTTCCTGTACCCTGCACAGCCTCACCTGTGCTTGTCATCTTCTGATGTTCTTGGTCCCCTTACTAAAAAGTTAGAGATGAATCTGAGTGATCATCACCTTCTTGTTACTTGCAACATAAATCTAAACCTTTCTCTAGTTTGTTTGTATTTCCTTCCTATTCTAACCCTCTGGGCAACAAGTTCCACATGTTAGCTAGGTGCTTTATATAAGAGGACTTTCTTTAACTTGTCCATAAACTCTTCATTCATTTTCACTGAGAAATAGTAAAAAACAGTCCATGTTCAAATTACGTTTCTAAAGAACTTACTTGTAAAAATACCATTAATCCGTGGTTGGTTTACACCTTATCAGTCACAGATACTTAAATGAGCCCCTGAGATGTGGCTTTTTAAATTTCTCTCTGCTGCCCCATCTCCTCCTATCAAGTTAGTAGGAAAGAGAAAACTCATGGTATCCAAGCTATACCAACCAAAAAATGCATAGTATCTTGCCCAGAAGTGTCCGATGACTAGCAGCTTGGCAGTGCCAAGTAAAATTTTGTAGGTAAACACTTAGAGGTATTTCCCTAACAGCTTTCTGCGTCATTACACAAACTTACCTGTTGATGGTATCTGTCAGTGCCTCCCTCCCAGTAGAGCAGTGCTGGCCTCACAAGTCAGAATTTCTATTTACTGAGAACCAAGCCTGGCAACCTTTCGACCACAAGTAATCTGAAAACATTTACCTGCCTAAACTGATCTTCCTTTTGACATACCAGCCGGGTGTTGCCAAGCATGGAAACACCTCAAACAATGTGTTTTGCTTCTGAAAAATGAAATTAATCTACAACGATTAAAGTCTGACAAGATGTCCTCATGGCATCCTTTATTTTGCTTTATTATAAGCAACTTTGCATAAGCAATTTATTATCATGACATCTGAAATCAACTAAATGAATTCATGGGAGCTGGTTGATTTAAATGTATTTGATTTTGACCAGATACTTCCAGCAAATCACTAAATCTTGGTAATACTGTCATGTTAAAATACAGATATGTGGATTTATAAGGCAGAGACTGTTTGATTTTTTTTTCCTCCTGTTCGAGCAGAAATTTGCCTGGGCTTGATAAATATCAGTATACTTTAAAAAAAAACTTGCTGTTTGGCTGCCTTTGTCCTGAAATATAATGTCCTTGAGTAGATTTTTTCACTTTTCTGTGATCCAGTGATGGGGCTTAGTAAACGAATGGCGCATTAGTCAAATCACGCTCTCGTTAGATCTTGGTAAGTCTTATGCCAGTGGCAAAAGCGTTCCTTGGCACTGCCTCCTCCCTTGTGGTTTCCGAGTCTATAGCCGTGCATGCAAAGCACAGTGGACAGATGAGGTCAGCCTGGATAATTTGAGCCCCTAATCCAAAAACAGTGAACTTTTTCTCTTCTCCTAGAAGTAGAATTAGCAATTTTATCTGTAATATGAAGGGATCAGACTCACCAGTTTTCATGACATTATCTTTGTCCATACTCACTGGCTCTCCTCTGTGGAACCGGAGGAGGAATTTGCAAGGAACAGAGATTGGCTGCAGGGAAAGAGACATAGGACAGTACAGAAGCCAAGGGCCTGGGTCAGGTGGGCTTTGGGGACCCTCACCACCATCGGCCTGCAATGGATGTGAATGTTTGATACCGATTATTCTCTTGTTTCTGAGAGAGAAAATAAAAACCTATTAATAAACCTTTCTCATTTGAACTATGTGTTATAGTCTACAATTATCTTTGAGATGCAAGTCCTTGTCTTTTTAACCTAACCAATAAAATTGTGTTGGGACTTCCATAGCGATGTGCACGTTTAAATTTTCTAGGTTAAGAGCATTAAAAATATCACTACTTTCTAGCAACGCTTTCATCTCATTAAAAATAAAAGGATATTTTAATGCTCCCCAAAAAGGTAAGAAAGGACATAATCTAAGAAAAAAGAACAGTTGTTTCAGTAAGTTTATTTCTATGGAAATCTCATTATGACTGCTTTTTTTGGTTTGTTTTGGGTTTTAGTTTGTTTTTTAATTTCACCACTGTCTAGTCTAAGTTTTAGGAATGATTGCTTTAAAATATAATTTTTCTAGGACAATGATCAGGAAATAGTGTGCAGGCCTGTGGCGGGCTGTAAAAGCATGCTACTCATATCTGCTGCAGGAATGTGACTGACAAAAGGCCCAGTTGTGCACGTGGCAGGAGAAATAGGGAAGGCTGGTGCCGACGAGATGCAGGACACCTCTGATGAGTGACTTGACTGAAGAACTCCCCAGTAGTTGGCCAAAACTTTCTTAGAACTGGGTATATCCTAAGACTTTTCCTGCCCACCCTGCCTTCCTTCCTGCTCAACTTTCACTGAGGTCAGATCTGCATCTCATGCTTGGGGTTCCTCCACCTACTTTAGCTCACTCCCCGTTTCCCCCTGTAGGCATTTCTCCCTGTACCTTCTGAGCAGAATCCTGTCTAGGTGACTGTTTCTGAGAGGACCTGAACTAACACAAAACCCTTTTCCATCCACTACTTCATTCACACGTGCTTCACCCTGCCACTGGGGAAGCTCAAGGAGAAGGACAGCAAACAAGAGAATTTGGCATGCGACATCCATGCCAAAGCTGGGACTGGAAACCAGAAATCCCAGTTCCTACACTAAACTTTCCATGGTATCACAATATTTCTCCTGAAGGAACCACTTCTCAATGCAAAGTACCCCATGTGAAAAGAAATAGCTTATAAGTAGTTTAGTAAATTTTCCAATGACAATTTTCAAGTGATTGTTTCATCTCTCCAGACTAGTGGTTTTCAAATGCCTTTAAGCCATTGACTCCTTTCTTCAAGTTAGATCATTACTGACAATCAATAGATAACAGCAGACGGGAGGACTGACACCTAGCTGGGATTAGGGGTGAAAAGGAAATTGAGCCCTGACGTCCACGTTGGCCTCCTGTCTCCTCACCCCGCTCATGGCTGCTGAGATGTCCTTCCCAAGAACCCCTGAGCTCAATGAAGCATGGTAATAAAATCCCTGCTCAGACTAGTGGTTTGTAAACAGTATTTCATGGAAAGGCCTCTTCAGGGAGATCTCACAAGAAAAACGAGGGTCACCTGGGGTTCTGACTCCCAGGTTAGCTCAGAGGGAACTACTCTGCTTTTATTTGTTAATCTATGATTCTTCATAAGATGTCCTTTGAAGAAAATGTTCTGTAGCCAAAAAATGTTTGAGAAGCCCCTGCTCCAGGACCCTGTTACAGAAAGGACCTTGTATAAAATGTGGTCTTTTCTCCTTGCACTGTGGCCACAGTTACGAGTATCTGGAACAAATGGAGCACGATCCCAGTTGTTTGATTTATCCCACTGTGGTCCTGCTGAATTGACGGAGAATAATCCATTCTAACTCTTTGATGTTGCATGTTAACTCACTCAGGTGTTCAAGGAATATATACTCAGCATCTACTATGTGCCAGGCATTAGCTAGTTACCGAGAAGGTCAGAGTCTTTTGAGAAAGGGAAATAAATAAGTGATAAACAGTGTGATCCAAATGCAAGAGAAGACCAAAAGAAGGGTGCTATCTTCTGGGGGTGGGGAGGAGGACCAAGGAGAGCCAATGTAGACAAGAGACCTCAAAAATTTCAGCCATTTGATGCTTGGTGTTTGCTCTTCCTGTTTTCTACCAGGCTCTGCTCCAAAAACCTTATGTCTAAGAACTTCTTCATGCCTCATACTACCCTAAGATCTAGAGACTATTATCATCCCCGCTTTAGAGATGAGAAAACGAGGGACAGAGAGGTTACATGACAGGCCGGAGGTAACACATTGATAAGGGGCAGAGCCAGGAGGGCACCCTCCTGCGTCCAACCTCTGTTATTTGCTATGCATCCTGCCTCATTGACATCACCAAATTTACCCAACTAAACACCAATAAGCCGGGATTGAAACAAGGTGCTCTGATTCCCATACCAGCATTAAATTCTAACTTCCAAGACCCCAGAGTAAGCGTCTATTTTTCTTAGTGGTCTGCCAGAGGCTGAGGACTCTCAAAGTAGCATCTTAAAAAAAGGTAAGACACTTCTAGAATAGCAACTTTGGGGTCCTTGTTTAGATGTGCTGGGGCTTGGGGTAGGGGAATATGACAAATATAAGACTGGAATTCCACTAAACAAAAATGTACTGTGAGGAAAAGCCTGGTGTATTTGGGTGAATAGTGAGTTTCTTCCACATGCAAGGTATAATAATAATCAAGTTTTCAAAATACTCAACCAGACTCCACTGGCTTCTCTAAGATAGAAATGAACAGACAGATAAAAGACTGTGTTCAGGTTTTATTTTAATCTCTACCTCCCTACCTGTGGTCTTAAAGGTCTTAGTATTGAAAGCAAATGATATACCTACCTCCTCCTTCCCAAGGCAGGAATTTGCATTTTAATTTTGGAACACTTAGGAAAAAAATCATATGAAATGCTTTATTTACTTTTTGAGACTTTTTTTTTCTTCTTTCCAGGAATAAAGCCTATTGCTTACAGAGTTGTAGACTAAATAGTATGAATCCCAAGGCAGAGCTGGTTACTGGAGCTGCAGTAAATGTATTTCTGCTCCACTTAGGAGGAAGGAGCCCAGCTTCAAGGGGCTCCAGGGTGTAATGAATTTGTGTTGGGGATACTTGGATTTACCTTGAACTGAACTTCAAATTTGGAACCTTATACATAAATAAGAAGGAAATATATTTTAATAAAAATGTGCTGGGAGCCCTGTTCTGGTAAGGAAAGTTAATTATGTGCACTTTTCTCATCTTACTTAGCAATTATAAAGGCCTCTAAACTATTTTAAAAGATGAGGACAACATAGCTACCAGTATATAATTCTTCAGTTTTTCCACCCATCCTAGCCACTGCTCACCTAGATAAGGTGGCCATGCAATTTATCATTCAAACTGGACATTCAGAAAGCAAAAGTGGTGCTATTATTAATTATGTTGGGACAACAGACATCAACTGGGACTGAACCAGGCAAACCAGCATAATAATCAGCCTAATCATGGGTCAAAGTCCCTTTTGAAGCAAAGAAACTGGAGTCTGCAGGCAGAGGATGGTGGCAGGTACAGGGCCAAATCAGTGAAGGGGCAGGAAGAGGAAGTTTCCCACCTGGGACTACTTTGAACACAGAAATTTGGAACTGGAAGACTGGAAAGGACAGAATCATCTAGTTCAACCAGATGAGGAAGCAAAGAGGAACTGGGGAGACACTGTCAGCTCTTTACAAAATGAGGACAGCCTCCAGGCCTCTGGACTCTCTGTTGGGCTGTTCCTGAAAATTTACTGTCAGCAGAGAGGAAAAGGTCCCAATGGAAGGAGTATCAGAGGCCAGTCACGTCCCATCCAAGCATCCTCCACCCTCCTATGAAACATTATCTACCTTTTCTACCATCTCTGGCAACAGGAACATTTTTAATTCTCCTTCTTGAAGAACTAGTAGATAATAATACCAGTGAATAGTAGGACCAAATCATTTGAATCGTACACTTGGTATCGATCAGGCCTGTTCTTATCAATTAGTGCTGCGGTCCCCAACCCCTGGGCTGTAAACCATTACCAGTCCACGGCCTGTTAGGAACCAGGCCACACAGCAGTAGGTGAGTGGTGGGCAAGTGAGTGAAGCTTCATCTGTATTTACAGCCACTCCCCATCGCTCGCATCACCGCCTGAGCTCCACCTCCTGTCAGATCAATCACTGTCTCACATCACCACCAGATGGGACCATCCAGTTGGAGGAAAACAAGTTCAGGGCTCCCACTGATTCTGCATTATGGTGAGGTATATAATTATTTCATTATGTATTACAATGTAATAATAATAAAGTACACAGTAAATGTAATACGCTTGAATCATCCTGAAACCATCCCCCTACCCTGGTCCATGGAAAAACTGTCTTCCATGAAACTGGTCCCTGGGGCAAAAAATGCTAGGGACTGCTGAATTAGTGCATTCATTAACGCTTCATTGATCCAGAACACCAATTAACACTTATTATCACCTAGCAGAAAATTGAGATCTAAGGATAGTGATGCACAGGACTGGTCAGTTTTGATGAGAGAAGGAAAGATTTCTAGGGAATATGATGCTCTAAAGAGCAAGTGATGGAGGACCTTCGACAGAGTGCCCAAGATAGCCAGGTGGGCCATGTGAAGGTACTGAATGTTGGCAAGGAAATGATTAGAGGGACTAAAAAGGACACGAGAAGGGCAGAGAAAGTTTCAAGAGACAAATTTGCATGGTGTCTACTCTGGCAAAGAGATATGTTAAGGCTTCTTGAAAGTTAGAGGCATGGGCTCATATACAGAGCAGGTGTGGGGTGCCAAAGCACCCAAGAGTGTTTTCCCTGTCTTTGATTATGGGCAGGAGCTTAGAAACCTAAGACCAGGAATAAATTATCCCCTTGAAGGCAGGTTCCTGTGCCTCTCTCTCCAGCTCCATAGTATTTCCCTGCAAGTCAAGTTGAATTGGCAAGAACAGGGAGTTGGGTTAATTCCAAATATAGAATTAATTTTTCCTATTACCCATGAGTAGCACATTCTATTTTATAAAATGAGCCCAGGAAAGTTGAAATGGATGCCTCTTGAAAATCTAAGAGAAAAATAATGAAATTCTGGTATGGCTTGAAATGAAAGACATGTCGGTTTATCTGTGGCAGTATCTTTGCTGCATGAAATCTATGTTTAGATGAAGATGGAAAAATTGAATCAGGTTGTCAGAATTTTAGTCACACTGTATTTCTCCTGTATTGCCTATTGAATTGGGGTTTATGGACACACATTTCAGATTTCACCAAGGTGCTGAATGCTATGGAAGATCGATAGTTCCACAATGAGATCATGAAGTAGTTCTCAAGTCTTTTACATTAGATCTTCCACAGTACCACTTAAGAAAATTGCCTTTTATTGGGCTGTATCCCATAAATGTACATTATAAGTTTATTGCACCCAGTCTGAATTAAGGTGTATACATTTTGCATACACAGCCTTGGAAAGAAGAAGAATTAGTACAGTGCTTTTCAATCTTTTTTGACTGCAACCCACATAAGAAATACAACATGACCTAGTATACACACACAATACACACACACTCCTAAATCAAATGTTTCACAAAATAACTTTACTATGGATGACGCATTCTAATATTTGCCATTTTTTAATGCTGATCTTGTCTGTAAAATTTATCTCTTGACCTAGTGGATCATGACCTACTGTTTGAAACACAATATTGTAGGAGGCTGTGAATTAAATGCCTGAGTTAGGGTTTGTGTTTTAACGCTGATTTTCCATGAGACATCCTGCCAGCACTTTTTTGCACATAGTTATCTCTGCTGCAAAATAGGAAAGCCAAGGCAGTATTTAAACAATGCCGAAACTAAATCCATCAGTCTATCCAGTTAAGCCGACGCAATTATTTTAAAAATGGAGAACTGGTTTCTGCCTGAATAGATTGTTCTCATCCGTCAAAACGGCCGATGTTATGAACTTGTCTGCTATCTGTTCTGGAATTAATAAGATGACTAGGAAGCATTTTACAAAATAAAGGATGCAGAAAATGAGATTGAAATGAATTTTAAATTTGCTATTATTGCTAGGACTTTTAAAGTAAAATATTCAATCACTGGCAAAAGTCACTATTTCTTTGTTCTTAAAAGTATTTACATTTAATTATGTAATAATAGGAATTCTATTTGATGACCTTGTTTCATACTTGTAATTTGGGTTGTCTGTAGTTAAACAATTAATAAAGAACAAAGGATTTGGTTATTCATATGTAGATTTTGTTACTTTTCTAAGAAATAGAATTAACTTAAGATAGCCATTATCTGAGTTTTCAGTGTAAGACAGTATATATTCTATATCAGCTCACTCAAAATACATTTGTTGAGCCACTTTTAAGACTGAGCACATAGAAACACACACACTTTTTTTATTTGTGCAAATTTAAGGGGTACAGGTGCAATTTTGTTACACAGATATATTGCACAGTGGTGAAGTTTTATTTGCTCACATTTTTACTGTGCATTTACTATTTATTTGATAAGCACTAGAGTAGGCATTCTTAGAACTGAATTAAAGCCTTTTTAAGTGTTGATCAATTAATACCAATTTGATGGTAAGCACATGTAATATTCTGGAAGAAAAAAATATATATGTAAAAAATTTAAAAATTAAAATAAAGGAAAATATTTTAATAAGCCCTAGGCACTGAAAAGATTATTCTATGTACCCTCTCCCCCATCCACGGATACTCCACAGGTAAATTAAAATAAAAACAATACAAAAATGTAGAATGTATAAAGAAATTATCAGAATTCTTTTTCCCAAATCCACATCATAGCTACTTAGAAATTTTTGGAAACATCAAATATTAAGTTCTTTTAGAATCTTTTTTTTCCCTCATTCTTCAGTGCTTGTGTTTTTCTTATCCCCTACACATCTGTTTAGTCTGCCTATTGGATATCCAGGCCTAGATATTGTAACTTCAAAGATAAAAGACATTCTTTCTGTCTTCAATGAAACTACATATGGTACAGTGAACAGAAAACAGTTATAATACTGTAGGTCCTAAATTATCACCCACCCACACAGAAAGCCAGCTAACATTCCTTTCTGTGAGAGCTGCATCTTAAATCACTGCTATTCTGCACACTTGAATTTTGATTGCAATATCTAGCTAGGGATACACCTGGACCAAGTATTTATAGCAGTACTTGTGTGTGTTTGGTTTTTTTAACTTGGAACTCTTGAGAAGTTGTCAAGTGGGAATTACAACATCAGCATTCTAATGAATAGTACTTGTAATTTGTTGTATTTAATTATACACTTAACCGTACATAGTTAAAGAGGTGCTCAAATAAATTTAAATTAACTATTATTTAACAATAGATTAAATTATACATATAATTAGATTTAATTATAATTGTTTAATATAATTTTGCAATAGATTTAGATTATTTAACTATAATTCTAAGGAATTGGATTGTGTATATTTCTGCTTTAAGATACCAAAATGCTGTTGAGGGCAAGACTGTGCCTTAGACGTCTTACTAAGCTCAGTGCAAGTGGGCCATACATTGTTAGAGTGATGGCAGCTGAGGAGGTTTATTTCTTGGAATACACCCTGAAAACATCTTTTGACAGACTTCTTCCTAGTCAAGGTGGCCCATACTTCCCCTTGACCTGTCATACTTTTGCTGAAATAACAACTTCCTGATTTTGTACAAACTGAAAATAGATCCCCATGTTAGAAAATATAGATGCCAAAATATGTCCTGTGTAACCCTTTTAAACATTCCTTTCACAACGATCATTGCATGTGGTATCTATCCATTCTAAAATGGAGGCTTTATCCCTTCTCTTGGAAACACAGAGGCCCAGGACTGTACCTTAGGAAACAGATTTGGATGATGGTTCTCAGACTGTACTGAGAACAGATTTGGATGATGGTTCTGAGCACCATCTGCCAGAGGGTGCAACTGGAGGATAGTGGGGAAGAGAATATAGCAGTCAGGGAGGCAACCTCTTGGCAACAAGTCTCTAGTAGGAGGGTCTCCTAATATGAACTTGCTAAGTCTTATGAGGAGATAGAAGAATTGAGGGAGGGGTTAGAGAGGTATAGAGATTAGAGATCTGGAGAGCACTTAAGAAGTTATTTTCACTATCTAATAGCAAAATAAGAAGGGCTAAACTGTAACAGAGACCACAGAAATAGTCCACTAAATATTCTACTGAAATTTTTTCCCACAACTCTGAGGTAAAATTGGCATACTAACTGTACATATTGAAAGTGTACAATTTGATAAGCTTTCAGCTATATATACATACATCTGTGAAACCACTGACATAATTAAAATAATGAACATATCCATCACTCCCAAAGTTTCCTTGAACTCTGTAATCACTCTTTCTACCCACTTCCAGATCAGGCAAACATTAATGTCTTTTCAACCATGAAGATCCATTTTGAATTAATTTTTCTATATGGTGTGAGGTAAGGGCCAAGGTTTGTTTGTTTCACACATGGTTACTATCCAGCACAACTTGTTGTAAAGATTATTCTTTCCCCTTGAATTGCCTTGACAACTTTTCCAAGAATCAATTGGCCATATATATGGGGGTCTATTTTGGAATTCTCTATTTTGTTACATTGACCTATTTGTCTATCTTTATGCCAATAACACTGTCTTGAATGACTACAATTGTAATAAGTCATAAAATCTGGTAGTGTAAGCATTCTAAGATTTTTTTCAAAGTTGTATGGTTATCCTAAGTCCTTTGTGTTTCCATACAAATTTTGGAATCAGATTCTAAATTTTTACAAATAAGCCCACTGGAAATTTAACTGAGATTGGTTTAAATGTCAGTGTGGGGATAATAAACATCTTAACAATATCATGATTTTCAATCCATGAGCACAATATATTTCTCTTCCACTCAGGAATGTATTGCAGTTTTTAATGTACAGATTTTGCACATTTTTGTCAAATTTATCCTTTAGTATTTCATATTTTTGTCATGGTAAAAATGGTATTTTATTTGAATTTTTACTATTTGTTGCTAGTACATAAATAAAATGATTTTGGGGTATTGACTTTGTATCTTCCAATCTTGCTAAACTTTATAATTCAAAAAATTGTATAGATCCCACAGAACTTTCTACATAGATAATTGTATCATCTATGAATAAAGTCAGTTCTACTGCTTCCTCTCTAATCTGAATGCCTTTTATTTCTTTTTCTTATTTTAGCGAATGGCTAGAACCTCCAGTTTAATGTTGAATAAAAGTGTTAGAGCGGACATTCAATCTTTCACCACTAAGTATGATATTAGCTGTATTCTGTTCATCAAAGAACCCTTCACCCTCGAGGAAGTTTTCTTTTATTCCAGTAAGAATACTCAGAATTGTTATTAGAATTAAGCTATTGGACGTTACCTAATGCTTTTTCTGCATCTATTGGGATAATTATATGGTCTGTTAATATGGTGAATTATGGAGATTGATTTTCAAATATTAAACAAAACTTGTACTTGGTAATAAAATACTATCCTTTCAATATATTGTTGAATTAATTTGCTAAATTTTGTTAAGAATTTTTGCATCTATATTCATAGGGATATTGGTACATAGTTTTGTTTTCTTGTAATATCTTTGGTTTTGCCATCAAGGTAATGATGATTTCATAGGAGTTGGAGAGTGTTCTTTCCTCTTCAATTTTCTAGAAGAGATTTGGTATCATATATTCATTAGATGTTTGGTAGAATTTTCTTGTAAAGTTATCTGGACTTGGAGTTTTCTTTTGGGGAAAGTTTTTAATTACAAATTCTATTTATGTAATAGATAAGGATATTAAGGTTATATATTCTCCTGTGGTGGTACTGGGGGAGGGAGAAAGCCAAACCTGCCATAACTCTTTCATAGACATAGAAATTAAGTCAAGAGAAATCCAGTAAAAATATATGAATCAGAGACAAGATGGCTGACCAGAGACACAAGCTGCCAGATCATCTCAGGAAAATGGAAAAGTTTTAGATGAAAAAGAAAAAACAAACAAATAAACAAACATAGATCAGGTATAATTCCAAGGGAAAAGTGCCAGAACTTGCAAGAGATTCCAAGGGAAAAGTGCCAGAACTTATAAGAGATTCCACAAAAAGTTGCAGAGCAGAACAAGGAGAAAGATATTAGCAAAGTTCAACACACAAGAGGCTTGGAGTCCAGTGAAAAAAGTAGGTAGAAGAGTTTGTTCTCCCTCTCTCACATTGCTGGCAGTCAGCAAGCTCTTGAGCTGCTTGGAGAGACTTTCTACCCTTACAAGCCAAAAAGTTGCTACTGTCAGTGAACAGGGAGCTTTTTGAAGACAAAGTACCATGTTGCCAGCCCCCATGGCATGCACCCCATCATCATAGACCTTAGCCAAGACAGCAGACACCATATTGTTTCTCCACCCACCATGTCCCTTTGTCCTCCCCAAGGGGGCTTCAGCCTCTCACTTTTCATCTTGCTTATTCCCATAAAACATTTCCCAACCCCAGCCCAGTCTATGGGAGCCACAGGGGACTGGTGGGTCCCAGAGATCTCCAATTTCAGAGCCTGGACATTCCAGATAGGTTGTCTTCCAGAGAGAGGAACAGAGACAACCAGATTCTAGCTTTCCTCCATTCAGATTATTTTCCTCCTCTTCCCCTCAGTTGGTTCACCAACCACACTGGGGCTTCCACAGAGAGTGGGACTCAAATGTTTCCTCTTAAAGACCTGCAGTCATCTAAGGAGTGCTCGGACTGTAAGCTTCCTGCTCAAAAGACTTCCCAGGTGCTGCTTACCTGGTTTCTCCATCAGAGCAGGGCACACCCCTGCTTGAGCACCCCATAGGCAACTTGGGACCAGCACTCTTCTCCCTTGCACGTTCAGCGATTGATCTTCAGGGACATGGGGACAGGTCTGTAGGATGTGAAGATGTTGCTAGAGGGCACAGAGGGGAGATTTGTGAACTAATTTTGAAAAGCAAGGAAGCAAAGGAGCCCACATGGGCAAAACTGTAAAAACAGTGCAGTGTGGGCCCCAGCCACAGTGCACTCATGGAACACCCCTCCTCCCACAGGAAGGCCATGTTCTCATCCCAGGGTGGGATTCTAGACAGGGAAGCTCCCAGCCTGTAGCACCATCATAAGACAGCTCAGCTTGTTTGAGCTCCTGTCTGCTGGCAGAAGCCAGAGTGAGACCATGGAGCAGCAGTAGGAGAAGAAGAGCGAAACCCACTCCTGACAGCCAGATTGTGAATCTCAGATGGCCCTGCCTCCATAAGCAGACTTTATGGCTGGATGGGGCTACTCCAGCATCTCCCTGGTAGCCTTCCCCAGAAGCCAGGGAGCAGACCTTTGACCCCTGTGGAAAGAGCTACCTGACCAGCTTTGGTGGAACCTGAGGGCACGCTCACAAAATGCAGCACTGTTCAGCATCACTGCCCCACCAGCCTCTGCTCTGGCAGAGAAGAACTACTCATCTAAAAGTTCCAGGGCCCCACCTACCACCTGGGGAATTCTAGTCCTTCTCCTGCGGGGATAGAGCCAGTCACAGGTCCCAAAAACAACACTGCAGCTTGTTCCTTCTGGCAAGCACCACCTAGTGACAGAGAGGTCAATTTGCACAGCGCTTTACAGCATTTACTGACTCAATCATACAGGGTGTAGTTGGTTCTTGGTCACAAGCAACACCTACTGTCTCAAAGATTAAACTAGGCATGACAATACAATTCACACTGTTAAGAAGACCACAAGGCTGAGAAAAGAGAAAGGACTTCAAAGACCTCCATGCTCCCTCACCAGAGAGAGACAGGGAATCTGCCCACTCACATAGCTCACCACTGTTATAGCCTACAAAAACTAGAAACTAAGAACACCACGCTAAAGATACCTATAACTATAACCAAGGCATCCACCTGGAACTTAGATTGCCATCAAACCACCCGCAAGTAAAGCCAAAGGTTCGTGCCCAACATATAGTACAGAAACACCCATGAGTGGAGGGGAAAGCCCCAACTAAACAAAACAAAATCCACAAAAAAGCAACAGCTGCTCCGGATGAGAAGGAATCAGCAAAAGAACTCCAGAAATATGAGGAATCAGAACAAAAGGAAAAGAAGCACTATTCAGTAAATGGTGCTGGGAAAATTGGATAGCCACATTCAGAAGAATGAAACAGGATCCATATCTCTGACCACTCACAAAAATTAATTCAAGATGGACAAAAGACTTAAATGTAAGGCATGAAACCATAAGAATGCTAGAAGAAAATGTTGGAAAAACTCTTCTAGATATTGGCCTAGACAAAGAATTTATGACAAAAACCCCAGTGGCAATCACAATGACAACAAAAATAAATAAACGGGATTTGATTAAATTAAAAAGCTTCTTCACAGCTGAGAAAATAATCAACAAATAGCCTACAGAATGGGAGAAAATATTCACAAACTATACATCCAATAAAGGGCTAATAACCAGAATCTACAAAGAACTCAAGCAAACCAGCTAGAAAAAAACAAACAGCCCCATTAAAAAGTGGCCAAAAGATATGGACAGAAGGTTTTCAAAAGAAGACAGACAAATAGCCAAAAAACTTATGAAAAAATGCTCAGCATCTCTAATCATCAGGGAAATGTAAATTAAAACCACAGTAAGATATCACATTAACCATCTTAGGATGACTTTTATTAAAAAGTCCAAAAACAATAGATGCTGGTGTGTAGGCAGAGAGAAAGGAACACTTATACACTGTCAGTGGGACTGTAAATTAGTACAACCTCTATGGAAAACAGTATGGAGATTCCTCAAAGAACTAAAAGTAGACCTATCATTTGCTCTAGCCATCCCACTATTTGGTATTTACCCAAACGAAAAGAAGTCATTTAATCAAAAAGACACCTACACATGAATGTTTATTGCAGCACAATTCACAATTGCAAAGATGTGGAATCAACTCAAGTGTCCATGAATTCATGAGTGTATTAACAAAATGTGGTATATTTATACCATAGAATACTACTCAGCAATGAAGAAGGATGAATGAATAATACCTTTTGCAAAATTTGGATGGGACTGGAGACTATTCCCCTAAGTGAAGTATCTCAAGAATGGGAAAACAAACACCACATATACTATTAAATTGGAACTAAATAATGAGCACACATGTGCACAGAGGGAAGTAAAACTCAGGGGAAATCAATCAGGGGAAAGGGGATAGGAGGGCAGGGGATTAAACTAACCTAATGGGTACTATGAACACTATTTGGGTGATCCATAGCTGAGACTCAAGCATTACAAAAGCGATCCATGTAACCTAAAACATTTGTACCCCCTTAATATTTTTAAATAAATAAATAAGTGGAACATATTCGATATAATTAGGACTAGAGCTAATTCTCTTGGCCCTGACATCTACTTCTAGTTATCTTTCCTTTAAAATATGGTTTTGGAAATTTTTCTCCTAGAAATTGTAGATTGATTTTTACATATGTCCCAACTCCCAATCTGTACATTTCCAGTCCTTAGTGAGAAAAAAAATATATTCAAATGCCTAGTTCATGTTTTTATTAGTCTTCAGGTCTCTATATTTAAAAATAAACAGTTCAGCTCTGCCAATGGTGTCTTTTTCTTTTATGCCCTGGGAGGCCATTGGTCAGTGGGGTTGCTTTTGAGGTGATAGATCATATTCTGAATTTTCCAAGGACTCACACGTTAACATATGGAATTATTTCTGAGGACATTTTACAACCGCCTCTCCTCTTAGAAGAAACAGTTCTAAATTATCTGTCACTCTGTAAAATCTCATGAACTTCAACAAATGCAAACACATTCAATTTATGGAAAGACTCTATTCCAATGTTTTCTTTTTACATTTTTTCCCTCATTGGGATGTTTTTCCCCCAACAGTTTTCAAGATGTGCAGGGCTCTTAGTTTTTCAATCAAAAAACAAACAAAATTACTTTTTATAAGTACTGATCTTCTTTAGCTAGCAGCTGACCTTTAGGACTCTGGTTAATTCATTTTAAAAATGGTTTGGAAAAGAAATGACTACAAGCATGTGAAAGCTTCCTTAGCCTGAGAGGAGCTATGTGGGTTTTCTTAAATTTCAATAATTGGGCTCTTTTACATTATTCTTTCTCTCTAGGCTCCACAATCACATTCTGTCCCTTTTCCCTGGATGTGGCTGTCTTTTAGCCCTCTGACACCAACAATTTATTCCAGGACAGCCTTCATACCAAGAATCTGCTTGGTATTTCCCTGAAACCCTACTAAAGAAACTGGATTCGAGAGAATCTGCTCAGCAAATTTATGGAAGCAGTCCAAATCTAAAGAAAATAAAAATACCAATGACCCCTTAGGTTGCTCTAAGAAGTAACCAAGAAGAAAGGTTTAAAAATCACTTTGTAAGTACTGTTCCAATGTCTAAAATGCTCTGCCTTGCACTTTAGATATATGGAGACATGTCTTCTCCTGCTCAACAAACCCCACCCCATGCTTCAAATGCCCAAACTTCACTGTATGATCTTAGAGTATTGGGATTTTGCTCTGCTTATCTTTGCATTTCTACAGTAGAAAAGTATTATGAGGGATTCAGTAGAAGCTTTTCTGTTTATTTAATAAAAGAGAACTCACTGTGTTAACTAGTGGACCTACTTTTGGTATAGAAGACAATCTTTGAGCAGGATTGGGAGCTTTTTGATTTTTTATATGGGAGAAGAGAGATGTTTACTGTGCCTGACCATTCTTACATGTAACAGGAATCCTGTGAAACCTCCGCCTCCAAAAAAAAACATCCTTCACTGTGGCCAAAACAAAAACCTATGTCTGGCCGGGAGTGGTGGCTCACGCCTGTAATCCTAGCACTCTGGGAGGCCGAGGCGGGCAGATTGTTTGAGCTCAGAGTTCGAGACCAGCCTGAGCAAAAGCGAGACCCCATCTCTACCAAAAATAGAAAGAAATTAATTGGACAGCTAAAAATATATAGAAAAAAATTAGCTGGGCATGGTGGCACATGCCTGTAGTCCCAGCTACTTGGGAGGCTGAGGCAGTAAGATTGCTAGAGCCCAGGAGTGTGAAGTTGCTGTGAGGTAGGCTGACACCACAGCACTCACTCTAGCCAGGGCAACAAAGTGAGATTCTGTTTCAAAAAAAAAAAAACCTATGTCTAATATTATACTTAGTAGTGAGAAAGTAGATGTTTTCCTGTTGAGTTTGCTAGCAAGGCAGGGATGTCCTCTTTCACCATTCATATTCAACATCACATTGGAAACCCTAACTAATACAATAAGTCAAAAAAAAGTATGTAGATTGGAAAGAAAGAACCAAAACTTTGCTCACAGATGACACATTTGTCTATGTAGAAAATCCCTGAGAAAGAACAAAAAACTTCTGAAACTAATAAAAAATTATAATGAGGTTACAAGACACAAGGTTAACATACAAAAGTCAATTGCTTTTCTATATACCAGTAATAAACAATTGGAATTTGAAATTTCAAGTACAATACTATTTATATTAACAGTAAGAAAATGAAATGCTTAAGTATAAATCTAACAAAATATGTACACGATATATGTGAAGAAGAGTATAAAAGCAATGAAAAAAATCAAATCTAAATAAATAGAGAGTTCATATTCATGGACAGGAAAACTCAATATTGTTAAGATGTCAGTTCTTCCCAACTCAATATATCAATTCAATGTAATCCCAATCAAAATTTCAGGTTATTTTGTGAATATTAATCAACTGATTCTAAAATTTATATGGAAAGAAAAAAGACCCAAAATAACTAACACAATACTGAAGAAAAATAAAGTCAAGGACTGACACTACCCAACTTTAAGACTTACTATAAAGCTATTATAATCAAGACAGTGCAGTACTGTCAAAGAAATAGATAAATAAGTCAATGGAACAGATAGATATCCCGGAAATAGATCCAAACAAATAGAGTCAATTGATCTTTGACAAAGGAGCAATGGTAACTGGATGGCAAAACAATAGTTGTTTCAACAAATGATGCAGGGACAAGTGGATATCAATATGTAAAAAAATAAATCTGGACATAGACCTTGATACCTACTGCAAAAATTAACTCAAAATGGATCATAGCCTTAAATGTAAAGTGCAAAACCATATAAGTCCTAAAAGATACCATAAGAGAAAATTTAAGTAGGTTTGGCAATGACTTCTTAGATACAATACCAAAAGCACTATCCATAATAGAAAAAAAAGATATGTGATTCCATCAAAATTAAAAGCTTCTGCTTTGTGAAGGACTCCGATGATAGAATGAAAAGATAAGTCACAGACTGAAAGAAAATATTTGCAAAACACATATCTCATAAAGGACTGGTATCTAAAATATACAAAGAACACTTAAAACTCAACAGTAAGAAAACAAGCAGCCTGTTTATTGCAGCGCAATTCACAATCACAAAGATATGGAATCAACCCAAGTGCCCACTAATTCATGAGAGTATTAATAAAATGTGGTGTATGTATACAATGGAGTAGTACTCGGCCATGAAAAAATGAATTAATATCTTTTGTAACAATCTGGATGGAAATGGAGATTATCCTCCTAAGTGAAGTATTGCAATGATGGAAAAACAAACATCACATGTACTCACTATTAAATTAGAACTAACCGATCGGCACTTATGTGCACAGATGGAAGTAAAACTTAACAGAGATCAAGCAGGAGGGAGCAGGGAGAAGAGGATGGGTGAAATCATGCCTAATGGGTACAATGTACACTATCTGGGTGATGGGCACACTTATAACTTTGACTCAAGCAGTACAAATGCAATCCATGTAACTAAAACATTTGTACTCCCATAATATTCTAAAAAGATGCCCAATATCATGTGTAATTAGAGAATTGCAAATTAAAACAACAATGAGATACTACTACATACCAATTAGAATAACTGAAATCTAAAACACTGACAACATCAAACGCTGGAAAGGACGTAGAGCAACAGGAACTCTCATTCATTGTTGCTGGCAATACAAAACAATACAGCCACTATAGAAGAGAACGTCGCAGTTTCTTACAAAACTAAACATACTCTTACCTTATGATCCAGCAATCTCACTCCTTAGCATTTACCCAAATGAGGTGAAAATTTATGTACACATGAAAACCTATACATAAATGTTTATAGAAGTTCTATTCGCAGTTGCCAAAACTTGGAAGCAACCTGTATTTCCTTCAATAGGTGAATGGATAAACAAACTGTGGTATACCCTTATAATGGAATATTATTCAGCAATGAAAAGAAATGATGAATAATCAAACCTCAAAAAGGCATGGAGGCATATTGCTTAAAGAAACCAGTCTGAAAAGAGTACACACTGTTTGATTCCAACTATAAGACATTGTGGATATGGCAAATCTACAGAAACAGTAAAAGGATCAGTGATTGTGAGGAGTTTGAGATAAGGGAAGGAGATATGAGAGGTGGAGCACAGGGGAATTTTAGAGTAGGGAAACTATTCTGTATGATACTGTAATGGTGAATATATGACATTACACATTTGTCAAAACACATAGAGCTCTACAATACAAAGAGTGAACCCTAATGTAAACTATGGACTGTAGTTAATAATAATGTATCAAAGTTTTTCATCAATTGTTAAAAATGTACCACATTAATACAAGATGTTACAAATAGGGGAACCTGTTGGAGGTGAGGGGTGGGAAGAGGAAGTGGAGACAGGAGGTGTATGGGAACTCTTCGCAATTTTTCTGTAAATCTAAAACTGTTCTTAAAAATAAACTCTATTACTTTATTTTAAAATTTATTTTCTTAGTAATTCAGAGGCATTTTTATTAATTCTCATTTATAATGTACAATTCCAGTGGATATTAATTAACTAACACTTGTATGTGAATGGTGAGGAGATCACATCAGCAGTCGTCTACTCAAGAGTCTCTGGGTAGAATGAAAGTTCCAGGGTCCATGAGACTGGGGACTGCTGAAAGCGAAAGTACGATTCAGAAAAAGCCACTACATCAAATGTCACCTTTATCATCTGGTTAGGAGCTATCACAATACTGGGTCTCCACAGTAGAAACATCCTCTTGTTTTCCCATTTCTGACCATTTCAGCATTTCTGAATGAGTAGGTGACGAGATAGAGAATTTAGAGCTTTTCTAATACAATTAATGAAAATTGTACTACCTTTGTACTTGGAGGTAGCAAAATAGCATCAGTACATATTGATAGTATGTAATTAGTTTCATTGCATTTGGGCAAGTTACTTTAACTTCTCTCTTATTCTAGAGGTAATAACTGTTACTTACATAAAAGTTGTTATGATGATTAAATGTGATAATGCAAGTACTTAGTGAGGTCTCAATAAAATATTAGCAATTGTTGCTATTGCTGCAGCTGTTGCTATTATTTCTTGCTATTAAAATACTTTCTTTAAAAATTCAGATAAAATGTAGATTTCAGTGTGTCTGATCTGAGTTAGAGGGCTAAGTGTAGATTATAGGAGGTGAATGGATAGAGATGAGAAGGATATCTGGATGAAGCAGAGTAGAAACTAACATTTTAATTAGAACTTGGCAGTTGTAAATCAAGCATTAGACGGTTTGTTATATCAAGAATCCCTGTTACCAAAAGCTCAGAACTTGTCCTTGAGGATGCATCAGAAGAAGGAGAGCAAGTGGTTTGAGGAGAAGGAAAGAGAAGTTTATTACTTTGCCAGCAAAGGAGGAGGATGGAGACTCCCATCTGAAATGCCATCCTCCTCCTAATAAGCAGAAATACAGAGCTTTTAAAGGTAGCCCATTCAGCTTCAGGCAATTGCTGTTCAACTACAGTTAATGATCCTGTGACCCACCCAGGACCTCACTCTGCCAGATCCTGAGCTGAGCCATTTTCTGTAGCACAAATAACAAAAGACTTAACCTTCTCCTCCCAATCACTGGCCTGAGGCAGGGATGCAGGTTTTAGTTCTCAAAAAGGAGTGGAGGATGTTTTAAAGAGAGAGGAAATATTTTTGCCATTTTTTTCAGGCTATTCCCTGTTACATATTCCCCACTGTCAATATTTCCCTTCCATATCTATGGGAGGAAGGGTGACTACTCTTTTACAACCTCATGGCAACCTTATGAGTTATCCCTTTTTATAGAGGGATAAACTGAGACTGATGGTAATTTATCCAAGGTTGCACAGCTAGTATTGCAACTGGTAGTGCTAGAGTTGAAAATTAGAAATGTTTTACTCAAAATCATGTGAACTTCCCTGTATGGCATATGATACCACATGAGCTGAGAGGAGATTAGGCTCAATAGTTATTTGGACTAACTTAGATCATAGTCTTTACTGGGCCTTCTTTGTGGTCAGTGCTTGATACATGTCAAATTTGTTGAACATATTTTTAAACAAATACAAATGTGAATGAACAGATAAATGAGGAGAATCAAACTATACCAAAATGGACAGTACCAAATATAAATTGAAAGTAGACTTTATTTTACACCATAGAACTATTGCCCAAAGTTGCAGAACAAAAATGCAGTCATATTTTCAGTGCTCTAAGGAATTTCCTCATATAAACCTGACAGTTTTATAAAGAGAAAATTCTTTTTGAAATAGGAACAACTACCTCCTTATTTATTGGTAGGTTTTGATTTTAATGGTTTGAATTTTTTCAAAAATGAGGCATCCTTATAGGGGATTGAGTAAATAGTCTTAAAGGATCTCTCAAAGGTCACTTCATGAAATAAGCACAGGTCAAAAATGGATCACTGAGGATTCTTGGTTTTTCTAAAGCACTTTGCTCCCCGCCTATGAACGCATGAAGGTGTACACATTGGCTCAGGTAACAAGTTCTTTTTTTCATACTAAGTCTGTTCCAGGCTCCTGTTCACAACATTCTCTTCTGTTTTCATATTTCACAGGAAGATGAACATATTACCTACCTCATATCTAAATCTAATTTGCATTTGTATTTCTGATTAGAACTATTAATAAAAGGCATTGTTGCTGTTGAAGCTATTTTAAATATTCAATTAGTCAACAGGCATTTATGAAATCTACTATGTTCTTAACAATAGAGATAGAAGATGAAAAAAACTGTCTCTGTCTCCAATGAACTCATGATCTCATGAGTGAGACAGATAATTACATTTTGAAGATTATTTCTATCTTTATTGTTCTTTATATATAAAACATTTACATATAAAATGCCATGAGGAAATAAGTGAATAATCAAGATGTGAAGGCATTAGTGAATAGGAATTATCATTTATTATCTGTGTACCAGGCCCTATGCTCTCTAAATTCTTAAAACTACTCATCTAGATTCATATGTTTACCCCCATTTTACAGATAGGGAAAAGTACCAGTGCCAGCAAAAGACAAAATTGGGGGTTCAAACCCAGTCCTACCACCTTCGACAGAGTTTTCCTCCCTCAGTAATCACCATGTTCTGAATACCTTTTATGCACCAGGCTCTGGAGCAGGCAGCTCAGTATGTCTAGATGATTCATGGAATGTGCCTGCATTTGAGCAAACTCTAATGTTTTTCTGGAAAGTGAAGAGTGACAGCCTCATCCCAAATATTAGTCAATAAGCATGGGAGTGTTGTTGGGATTGTGTGGAATTGTGCTTTATTTATTTGTTTTGTTATGTGTTTTACTGGAGATTAAGAGGAACCTGGAGGCAGGTGCCTAAAGGAACAGAAAAAGCTGCAATGGAGGGGAAGACTCGGCCTCCTTTCATACTGTCACCTCACTCAACTCTCACCTTATAACTGATTGGTTGCTTCTCAGCCCTTACATAAGAAAAGTGAAAGTAGATATTTTTCCACAAAAGTCCATGTGAAACTCAGGGCATAAAGAGTGCTGCTCTGGGACTCAGATGACCAAACTGAACCCAGAATGCAGCATGCCCATAAAGTCCGCCTGTTCCCTACAGAGAAGGAAGCAGCAGTGCTCACCCAGTGTGTTAGCTTCCCCAAAAGTGCTGCAACAAATTACCCCAAACTTGGTGGCTTAAAACAACAGAAATTTATACTGCCATGGTTCTGGAAGCCAGACGTCTGGCAGCAGTTTCACCGGGCCGAAATCAAGATGTTGGCAAGATACTTCTCCTTCCAGAGGCTCTGGGGTAGAATCTGTTTCTTGTCTCTTCCAGCTGCTGGTGGTTGCAGGCATTGCCTCGCATATGGCTGTGTCACTCCAGTCTTTAAGGCCAGCATCTTCAAATTTTTCTCTTCTTCCATCTTCACATCACCTTCGCCTCTTCTCTGTGTCAAATATCCCTCTGCCCCCCTCTCATAGGATATGTATGATTGCATTTAGGGCCTGCTCTGATATATCGCTGTCTTCTGAGGCTATGGGTCAAAACCTCACTCAGGGTGACAAGCGATGGACATCCAAGAGGAAGTACAAGCAGAAGAGGAGAAGCAGCTGGTACTGAGACCTTAGGAACCTCCTTGACCCTGGAAAACTCCTTGGTTGGGGTGGTTGGGTACGGTGGAGTGATAACCTACAGGAACAAGTGTGAGCTAAGCCATGGGAATTTAGAAATAGAGCTTCATGTATGATATAGACTGACTTCATGTCCCCCCAAAATTCATATATTGATACCCAATCTCCAGTATGATGGTATTTGGAGATGGAGGCTCTGGGAGGCGATTAGGTCATGAGAGTGGAGCCCTCATGAATGAGAGAATTGACCTCATGAAAGAAACCCCAGAGAGTTCGTTCAGCTTTCTGCCGCATAGGACACAATGAGAAGACTACGAGTGGTCTAGGCACAAGGAAGCAGGCCTTTGACAAACACTAAATTTGCCAGTACCTCAACCTTGGACTTTCCAGCCTCCGGAACTGCGAGAAATAAATTTCTATTATTTATAAGCCAGCCAGCCTATGGTATTTTTGTTATTAACTAAGACAGTGTCATTACATATACTCTCATAGGCCAATAGAGGCTGAGACATTTGGATGAGCTGTAACGAGTACTTGAGGAACAAAACACATAAAAAAATGCAATCACAAAGCAATGTTACTTTCCTGAGTGCTGCCCTTCAAGCTAGTTCAATGGGTTGGTAGCTAGTAACCCAATGCAACTCAATAACTCAGGCAGGGCACATGATTTTCTGATCCCTTTTGAATATTAAAAGTCCTCTGGTCAATCTCAATCCAGTAATTAAACACCCAGACCACTATTACAATCAAAATTTCATATGTTATTTAAAGCTAAAGCCTGTGGTTCAGTGCTACTTGCACTGAGAAGTGTATAGCAGGGAAAAAGACATGGTCCTTCTCTTTATTTCCCAGCCTTGCACTTTTCTCCTTCCCCCACCCATCCCAAACCATCCAGGGTTAGAGCTGGGGGGAGAAGGGATAGTTAGAAGAAAATTCTTACGGAACTAAAAGACATATACAATCTGATACTGGCACCCTCAGGTTATGGCAGAGTCCCAATATTGATGTTTTTTCTCATGGGCAGTTTTCTGGGTTTCTTAAGATTCTTCCACTAAGAATATCGAATGGCAATTCTTAAGTCACTAGCAGTATGTCTGGGTGCTAAGGAGTCAACCCTTGGACCCTAGGAATCCTGCAGTCACCCCACACAGATGTTCTCTGACAGAATCCATTGCCAGTGGCTCTACTAGGCAAAGTCCCTTTTTATCTGGCTGTAGGCACTCTCTCCCCACCATCATGTCCAAGGTAAGATTTCATGGGACTTGACTAAAAAGTCAGTTTACCCCAACGCAGCCTGTATTTTCTCTTCTCTGCCACATTGAGCTGCCAGAATCCAAAAAATTTGCAACTCTGGTATTAAAAAAAGGAGAGACAAAAAAAACTCCACTAAAGAGGAATGTCTTGGCAGTCACTGAAGGTACCTTTTCATAAAACCCTTGCCCCTCTTTTCTTCATCTTTTGCACTTGGTATTTGAAACCAGAAAAGAATATAAGATGTAATTTTGGCTTTCCAGGACTTGTACCAGCCCATGGTCTCCACCAAACAGATCCAGAGCCCGTGAGATGGAGATCAAGGGCCCTTAGGGGCTGCTCTAGCCTCCTGAGGGTGAAGGTTGTCCCATTGCCTCAAAGCCTGTATCTTTCCTCTCCAGCTGTCAAGCACAGAGCTTTGGTTCTAACAGATGTAACACAGGTACAGCAAAATACACATGCCTTAGTCATCTCTGAGACCCTGCTCCAATCTCTATTTCTCTTCCCCTAGGAAGATAAACTGTCCTATCTGATTAAGGGTTTCTAGGGGAAGAAACCCTTCTAGGGGAAGAAACTCTTGATCAGATTTCGCTTATTCTGTCCCCTTAAAGCTAACACCAGTTGGCCTAAGAGGCCCCCTTTTATTTCCTTTTCTCCTGAGTGGCACCAACACTTGAGGAAAAAGTCAAGTGTATTGAGAGGCCAGATGTCCTCTGGGCACTCCTCACACAAAATCCCTTTAGTAATCCTCAGAAACTTTGGTTCTCAGGCCACCATAGGGTCTGGCTCCATTTTGTTGAAGAAATGTGTTCTTTTTAGCCTTTGTTATTTTACTTTTTCTAAAATAGTCTTCAACTTTAATTTAACCTCATCATTGTAGAAGCAGATGGAAATATTCTGATTTCTCTGCTAGAGAAAGTATTTACGTTTCTTATCAACAAAAATTAAGCAGAGAAGTTATTTTTCTAAATACAGATGTGTCTTGTAAGTAAGAAAAAAATAACTTTTCTTCGGTCCTAATATTTTAAAGCTTAATCATCTAGATAACAAGGTTACATATATTTGTTGACTATTTTAAGATCCATATAGATTTCCAAAATATGTTATCCCTGAAAGACACATAACATATGGGGGAATTTAATAGTTATGTGGCTTGATGGAAAGGAATTCATTGTTTTACGGTGGAATTTTAATGGATGATAAATTAGACTTGATGTAAGACTGAGCTTATTTAAACCGAATTCTAGATAAGGAGTGAAGAAACAGCAGTTAGGAAATTCAAAAATTAACACTCAATTTTTATGTATACTTTAACCATTTATTTGGTTAAATTAGACCTTTATGATAAAGTACCATTATTTTACAAAATACTGATTATTAGCCAGTATCAGTAAGGAATTATAAAATTGTAAATCAAAATACTTGGGAAACTCAAATTCACTATGTTTTAGTGAAATTAATTAAAGACTGCTATAAAATAGAAAGACTTCCAATATTGCCAGCATACATTTATAATTGGTGAGAAGTATAAGCATTATTGTTATTAATAAATCTTCCAATGGTGTGTTCCATTTGGAGAATATTTAGCCAAAATTACTTTTAGCTAATGTAAATAGCCTAAGTTTTACAGACAGCAAGGTATAGCTTCAAATTCTAAGTTTGCTACTTTCTAAATGAAACTTCGAACAATGTACTTGGCTTGTCTGAGACTAGTTTCCTTACTAATAAAAGAGAATAACAATCCTTACTCCACTGTTTGTGAAAATTAAATGAGATAAAGCTGCACTTTCATGGAAGGCAAACTGAGAAATTCAGGACAATCTTCCCAAATAAACAACAAGAAAATGGCTTTTAAAAAGATG
>CAUYSK010115335.1:0-64940 GCA_963575035.1 Avahi laniger
CTCGTTGTATAGTTTTTGGGCGTAAAGGTTTTTGTAGTAATCGAAAATAATGTTTTGTATTTCCGTGGCATCTGTTGTGACCTCTCCTTTTTCATTCTTGATTGAGTTTATTAGAGACCTTTCCCTTTGGATTCTGGTCAATCTTTTTTTGAAAAGATAAAAAATTTTTTTAAGACTTGTTTTATGGACTAAAATATGGCCTGTCCCTGAGAATAATCCATGAGCTGGGTAGAAGAATGTGAATCCTGCAGCTGTTGGATGAAATATTCCGTTAATATCCATTAGGTCCATTTGCTCTGTAATGCAAGTTAAGTCCAATGTTTCTTTGTTGATCTTCTGTCTGGATGGTCTGTCCAGTGTTGAAAGTGTTGTGTTGAGGTTTCCAATGATTATTTTATTGGGGTCTATCTCTTTATCTCTGATAATATTTGCTCTATATATCTGGATACTCCAGTGTTGGGTGCATATATATTTAGAACTTATATCCTTTTATTGAATTGACCCTTTTATTATTATATTATGACCTTCTTTGTCTCTTTATATAGTTTTTGTCTTCAAATGTATTTTATCTGATAAAACTACAAAAGAATCAAAGAGGAAAGTTTATAATAATTAATGCCTATATCAAAAAAGTAGAAAACCTTTAAATAAACAATCTAATGATGCATTTCAAAGGACAAGAAAAGCAAGAGCAAACCAAACAAAAAATTAGTAGAAGAAAAGAAATAATAAAGATCAGAGCAGAAACAAAAATTTCAAAAGATCAATGAAACAAAAAGTTGGTTTTGTGAAAAAATAAACAAAATTGATTCACCTTTAGCCAGACTAAGAAAAAAAGAAAAAGACCAAATAAATAAAATCAGAGATGAAAAAGGAGGTTGTATAACTGATACTGTAGAAATCCAAAGGATCATTAGAGACTACTATGAGCAACTATATAAATTGGAAAATTTAGAAGAAATGGATAAATTCTAGCCAAATAAAATCTATTCCTGCTCTTTTTTGGTTTCCATTTGCATGGAATATTTTTTTCCATCCCTTTATTTTCAGTCCATGTGTGTCTTTATAGGTGAAGTGCATTTCTTGCAGATAGCATACAGTTGGCTCTTGTTTTTATTAATTCATTCATCCACTTTAAGTCTTTTGATTGAAGAGTTTAATCCATTCACATTCAATGTTATTATTGTCAGGTAAGGACTTACTTCCGCCATGTTGTTATTTGATTTCTGGTTGTTTTGTGGTCCTCTCTTTCTTTCTTCCTTCCTGTCTTCCTTTGTTAAAAGTGATTTTCTCTGGTAGCATGTCTTAATTTCTTGCATTTTATTTTTTGTTGTAGGCTTTTTGATTTGAGGTTTCCATGAGACTTGTAAAAATATTTTATAACCCGCCTGTAATCCTAGCACTCTGGGAGGCCGAGACGGGCGGATTGTTTGAGCTCAGGAGTTCGAAACCGGTCTGAGCAAGAGCGAGACCCCTTCTCTACTAAAAATAGAAAGAAATTAATCAGACAACTAAAAATATATAGAAAAAATTAGCCGGGCATGGTGGCGCATGCCTGTAGTCCCAGCTACTTGGGAGGCTGAGGAAGAAGGATTGCTTGAGCCCAGGAGTTTGAGGTTGCTGTGAGCCAGGCTGATGCCACAGCACTCACTCTAGCCCAGGCAACAAAAGTGAGACTCTGTCTCAAAAAAAAAAAAAAAAAATTTATAACAAATTATTTTAAGCATATGAAAATTCTGCTTACAAATAAACAAGCAAAGAGAAATCTAACAGAAATTCTATATTTTAACTCCCCTACAATTTTTTTTATTTTTTCTTGTTTCTATCCATATCTTTTTATACTATCTATCTCTTAAAAAGTTGCTGTAGTTACTTTTGATAGGTTTGTCTTTTAGTCTTCCTACTCAAGATATGAGTGGATTATATACCATAGTTACAGCACTAGAGTGTTCTGTATTTGTGTACTTACTGTTAACAAGTGAGTTGTATACCTTCAGATGATTTCTTATTATTTACTAACATCCTTTTCTTTCATTTTGAAGAACTCCTTTAGCATTTCTTATAGGATGGGTCTGATGTTGATGAAATCCCTCAGCTTTTGTTTGTCTTAGAAAGTCTTTATTTCTCCTTCATGTCTGAAGCGTGTTTTTACAGGATATAATATTCTAGGGTTAAGGATTTTTTCCTTCACCACTTTGACTATGTCATGCTACTCTCTCCTGGCCTATAAGGTTTCCACTTAGAAGTCTGCTGCCAGATGTATTGGAGCTGCTTTCTACGTTATTTTTTTTTTCCTTTTTTTCTTGCTTACCTTAGGACTTTTTCTTTATCCATGACCTTTGGGAGCTAGATTATTAAATGTCTTGAGGTAGTCTTGTTCGGGTTAAATCTGCTTCATGTTCAGTGTGTGTCATGTTTGGATTTCAACTTCTGGAATTGTTCCAGGGTTTATACCAAATCCACATAGGCTCCCAGGATGTGGCTGTTTACTTTGGCATTTTTGTAATAAATAACATAGTATACAGTCACATAGGCTAACTTTTCCCCAGTCCCCCACTGCAAAAATGGTTTTGGAAAGTCCAGACTGCCCGATGTGTCTGTGGGCTGTGTTTTCAGCCTTGCCATTCACCACCAAGGCTTCTACTCCTTCCCCAAGCCTTCCGGGCCTCACCACCCTCCTGTGTGCTCCTCTGGGCATCAGTCAGGATGCTCTTCCTGCCCCTGGCTCTGCCCACCTCTTCTAGTTACTAATGCAGCATCACAAACCATCCCGGATATAATGGCACGAAACACCATTTCATTCTGCTCAGGGACAAAGTGGGTCAGAAACTTCATAAAGGCCATGGTAAGGAAGGTTGTCTCTGCCCTGCAACATCTGGGGCTCCAGAGCCCAGGGATGGTCCTCAGGGAGAGAAATGCAGGTGCCAACTGGTGCAAGTCTGGCTGGCACACACCGACTACCTGAGGGCGAGGGGCTAGGACAGGCCTCCAGCAACATCCAGACACAATGCAAGTCCTCCAGACTACATTAGGGACATGGGCATTACATTAACAAGACTTGAGAAGGCTGGAAAGGAAATGTCAGAGCTGCTAATTATAAAGCCACTGTCTGCAGCAAAGTGTATCAGTCAGAATGCTGTGGTTGTAAGGAACAGAAATCAGCTCTTACCCAAAAGAATTCACTGGAAGGATATCAGATGTGGGCTGGAAATAGGCTCCCCTGCAGACCAGGGAATAGGACTGAAATAAACAGCAATAAATTATTTTGCCAGGCCGCCATCACGGGGTGCATGAATCCATCCACTGCCAGCCTTGTAGCCACTTTGCTCAAGATGCAAATACCACCCTGAGGAGGCAACATCCAGTGGATTGGCCTGAGTCGGCTCACACGGCTGCCCCATGGCTAGGGCAAGGCCTGCTTGCAGCAGATGGAACCCAAAGGAGAACAAATAATTTCCTAAAAGAGAATGAGAGTGTGAGTAGGATAGGAAAATAGATGCTGGCTAACAGTCACAAATGCACATAACAGTGAGGCAGAAAGACTTCTGTTCTGATTCTGGGTTCTGTCTTTGTCAGCCGAACCCCCAGGCCTCACACCACACGAGGCCCAGACTTACCTCCTGGTGTAGGGACCAAGGCTTGTCTTCTCCAGGAAGCAAAGCCGCAGTATCCAAAAAGTTGTCGGCAAATATCCCCTCTGAAATGAACAAAGTACTTCCGGCCACTTCTATGCTTAAAATGTGCCATGTAGTCTTTGTTTACCAAGGTATTTAAAGATTGCTAATTTTCTCTAAGCTCTTAATAGCACAAATTCTTTTATTGCTCTAAATAGAGAGTTTATAATGTATTATTTTAGATTTTCAGTAACCACATGCATTTAGCAATTAGAGATATCATTGCTGCCAAATGACTTTGAAGGATAAATACTGATGGCTAGAATAATATTGTGCATGAGCTTGTTTTATTAAACAGAACCCCAGATCACAGTGGCTCTATTCCAATCCTTCAGTCCCTGAGTGGTCCAATTAACTACAAGACAGAAGCCATACTTTTCTCCTCATTTAAACAGGCTCTGCTCCATATTAATTCCAAAAGGTTATACATTGGCCTATTTCCAAATCATCTAATAAAAATGGGGCGGCTCCAGCTCCCATCACAGCCAGCACTGTGGGTGACTGTCCACAAACCCTGGCACTCAGGGCTCCCTAAACCTGCAGGCTTCCTCCTTAGACCCCAGAGACTCTGCCCGAGGGCTCTCCCGCATCATTACAAGTGGGAGCTGGAGGGTGAATGGCCCACTGTCCCGGCCCAGGGCTGGGATAACTCTGGGGTGTTTTCTGTGCCCTCTCCCCAAGAGCTCTGTGCTGACCCCAGTTGCCCACAGCTTTGTTCTGGCTCCTTCCCTTCCCGTCTCACTCCCCTGCCCCTGCTCGAGCTTCCTGAGTTCAGCTTCCAGGTAAACTATCACACTCCAACCGTTCTAGCCAACACAAAGACCCTGTTTTTCCAGCAGCAGGCACATGCCACCAGGGCCAGGTGAAGGGCAGCCTCCTGTGTGGGGGAGGGAAGGGAGAAGCAGGAAGGGAAGTCAGCCTCTTTTGGTCCATCCACCATGTGAGGATGCGTGGAAGGCACCATCTGTGGGGAACAGGCCCTCACGGGACATGGAATCTGCTGGTGCCTTGATCTTGGACTTCCCCAGACTGGAATTGTGAGCCATGAATTTCCGTTGTTCATAAACTCCCCAGTCTCAGGTATTCTGTTACAGCCGCAGAAGCAGACTAAGGCACAGGAGGAAAACTCAGCCTTTGACTTAGACAACTGCCTCAGTCGGCAGTTCTCAAAGTGGAGCCCTGGGACCAGCAACAGTATCACTTGGAAACTTCTTGGAAATGAAACTCTCCATCCTGACCACCCAGGCCTCCTGAATCAGAAACTCTAAGTTCACAGGCCTTCCAGGGGGTTCTGAGCCAAGCTGGAATTTGAGAACCCCTGAATTAGGAAAAGTGTGGAAATATTCATTAACTGTAGGAGAAAACAGGGAAGGGCAGGGTTGTCGTGGAAGTGACCTCTTGGAATGGCTCCCCAGAAAACAGCTATGCCACCCAGATGAGTCAGCCCCACTTGGGAGAAGCCAACTGGGTTTTACAGGTCGCAGGGCAAGGTGAAAGTTACATCTCAACGCCACATAGGACTGGATTGAAGCAATCTTTTGTTCACACCTGGGGAAACAAAAAGAAGAAAATTAAAAAGTGAAAGTATTAATAAAACATAACATAGTTCAAATATTCAAAAAATACTGAGAGTTAATGAAAAATAAAAGCCTCTCTCTTGTTCTCTGGGCTTGTTAACCACTTCTTAGATGTCCTTTTTTGAGAATGTCCTGTGTATATTTCAGTATAAATATTATATAGATTTAATTAATTTATTATTCTACTTTTATACTGTTCTTTCTGTCTTTTGTTATTCCCTTTAAAATATGTCTTGGAAATATTTCCATATTAGCAGAGAGTCATTTCATTCTTCATGTGTGTTAATTACTTGTTACCGAAGTTTTTATGTAAAGTGTACAAATTATAGTATTATGATCTGTAGAATTGTCATAATCTAATTAATCAATTTCTCAATGATAGGTTCTTTGATTTTTTTTCTAGTTTTCATTATTGTGACAATATTTATAAGTGTTTCCTGGCAAACTTTTGTGAGTAGAGCCACCAGATCAATTCCTGGCAGGGGACTTGCTGAGTCAAAGGTCAGGTGCAGTTTTTACTTTGATGGATATGGCCCATTAACTTTCCGGAGGAGTCACATGAAATCCACCCTCCTGCTGCCAATTTACAGATGTGCCCTTTTCCTTATGCCCACAGCAACCATGAGTATTATTGCATTTTTAATTTTTGCTACCTTGGGGAAAAATTATATTTCTTTGTTCCTTTTATTTGCATTTCTGTAATTCTGAGAGAAACTGAACAAGTCTCTTTTTTATATATTTATTGACCAGTTTTGCTTGCATTTCTGTGAACTTGCAGTTTTTCAATTGGTTTTGTAAATATTTTTCTTATTGATCGATGAGATCGTTGTAAAATGTGTTGCTCAATGAAGTGGCCCTTTGCCACTTGGGCTGCAAATATTTCCTTCAGTTCATTGTTCACTTTTTCCTCACTTGTGACTTTTTCCTTGCTGATGATTGTTTATTTCCAGTCAAAGACATCAACATTTTCCATCATAGCTTCCCAATATATATCCTGCCTAGAAAGGCATTTTCCATTCATAATTATAAATAAATCCACCTTTTGTATTTCAGAATATTTTAGCTTCAGTGTTTTACACTAAAATCTCTGATACATCTGTGATTTCTTTTGCAGAGGTAAAGCCACTGAATTCTGTATTTTTTCCCCAAATATCCAATTATCACGAAACCATTTATTTAATAATTCTTCTTTTGCCCTCTGACCTGAAATGCTACCTGCCACATAGACTCATTTTGTATGTGTCCTGTGGCCTTTTGTCTGCTCCACAAAAACCTACAGTATCTGTTCTAGTTCTTGAACTTTCACAATTGCATTTGATATTTAATGTGACTATTCCCTCCTTACTACTCTTCTTTCTCCTGATCTTCCTGTTCCTTTTTCCATGTCGATTCCTCCCCACATATCATGTTGGCGTTTGAATTGGGATGACCACGAAGCTATGGATAATTTAGGGTTAATGGTCACCCTCATAATATTCATTCATTCTAGTCGATAGCAAGTTATATCTCTTTGCTTAGATCTGCGTTTCATCCCTTAGCAGAATATTCAAGTTTTGTTTATATAGGTCCTACATATTTCTTTTTAAATTTATATGTTGCTATTGTCTCATCTGAATGCTAGTTTTCACATTAATAATATTTTAACAAGTTATTTGTATATAGAAAAGTTGTTGTGCATAATAATTTTCCTGCCTGGGTTATTATTTTCCATGGGTTTCAGCCACTTCTCCCGGGTCTCCTAAGCACACATCATGTCATCCGTGAACAGCGATAACTTCACCTTGACGTTGCAATATCTCACCCAAAATTCTGACTCTCCTCTGATTCCACTGTCGAGCCTTCTGGAACCAGCCTGTGTTCAGACAGCGAGGGTGGGCGTCCTTGTGTGTTCCTGGCTTTAATGGTAAAGCTTCTAATTTCTCAAGCCTCATAATAACAAAATTGATTTTACATTTGGTAAAGATAATGGCAGCGATATGAAAGGTGGGTAAAGGGGCGAAACTAAAGAGAGAGGAACTGAAGATGGAGCTGGGGCTGGGGCTGGGGCTGGCCCCACCCAGGAGAACTGGGACCCTCGTGTGGATCCCTCGCCAGCCCCTCCCGATGGCCACACGGCACCTTCATGGTGCCAGAAGCTTTATTAACCCCGAAGTCTGGAAAGTGGGTGGGGAGCTGTGTGCCTAACCCGGGAGCCTGCGAACTGCTTCATGTGGTGACAAGAGACTGCAGATGTGATTAGATTAAGGATCCCGAGATGAGGCGACGATTCCGGATTTCGCAAATTGGCCTAAGTGCCATCCTCGCGTCCTTGTAGGACGAAGGCCAGCGAGATCCGGCAGGCAGCAGAGGAGACCGAGGGTGGAGGTGGAGGCAGGAGTGACGGGCCAGGAGCCAAGAGCGCGGCTGGAGCGGCAGGAAGGCGCCGTCTGGGGGGGAGGAGGGGGCGCCCGCCCGCCCCTGATTTCAGACTCCGGCCTCCTGGACTGCGAGACAGTAAATTTCTGCTGTTTCAGCAACCTCAGGACCTGGCACAGTGGGCACGCGTAACTCACCACCAGGAAAACTGCGTCGGTGCAGGAATCCCAGTGCTGCCAGCGTTTGCACACCGTCTCTCCTCCCGCCCCATCCGTGAAGAGGACGGAGCGGGTGGGCTGAGCGCCCGCACGTCCACCCCTGGCCTTCCTCCTGGCCTTCCTTGGCGGCCCTGACCTCGTTTCCCAAACACCTGTGGGCAGCGTTTGCTCCGCATCTGAGAATGGAACAAGCCCCTGAGACATGCACTCAAGTCCAGTGCCACCTAAATACTAAATTAATGCAAGCTGCGGCAGCTCGGGTGTCTGGGTTGGCAGGCTGTGGGTTGTCTTTCTCTGCAAAGTGAAAAGCTGAAGGAGGGTGAGTCGCAGTGGGGCTGCCTCTGGGATGATCAGCTTTTGCCCACTGATCTGTTAGAAGAAGGAAGCTGGCAGTAGCAAGCTATGTGAAAATTGGTTTTATTCTTAATGGATTCAAGAAAGGGGCTCAGAGCAGAGGTCAGGGCTGACGTCTGGTGGCACCTCTCCTAGTCGGCATGCCATGCTATTTAGGTTTGGATATCAGGATGAAAGGCCCAGATATGTGGCCAAGCCAGGATCCCCTCCCTAAACTTTGGGCTTCCTCTTAGCCTGGGTTTGCTGACCATGAATGATATTGCTATCTGATGTCACTGGATTCCTTTCTGTAATAGAAGCAGCTTGGTGCTGGGCCTGGTGTAGCCAGACTATCGGAAGCATAGGGGCTGGGGAGGGACAGGGAGAGTCTGTCCCCTCCAGGCCCATGGCCCCTGCGGGGAGCGCCAGTACAGAGGCTGGGCCTGCTGCTGCACTTGGGCTCCGTCTTGGAGTCTGAGCCTCCGCAGGGCACTGCCTCCTCATCCGGTCCTCCGCAGCGTCCTTCTCTCACAGCTCTTCCCCACCACTGCCCCCGGCTTTCCTAAAACTGCTCTCCTGTAGGCTTCCACTTCATTTGTGAGAAAAGCAGCAATGTCACTGTAAATCCAGTCTTACTGGATCACCACGGCCCTGAATTTCTTTGTGCTGTTTCCAAAATTCAGCATCACCCCCAAACACATCCCCCCTTTCCCTGCCAAGCAAGTTTGCAGAGGATACAAAGGAAGGTGTGGTCTTGGACATCCCTGCCCAACGGGGACTTCCTAGCCATGTGGGGACAAGCATAAGAGATTCCCCCACCAGGGACACCTGGAGAGGGGCTGCCCATTTGAACATGTGTGCTCCCTTGCCTGCGTGGAAACAGCTAGCTAGTCAGCCTTGCTTCCTCATCACCCACGACCTCATTCCCGCCCTGGGCTTCAGTCTGCCAGGAAGCTTTGCCACACCTGCGTGTCCTGGGATTGTCTTGATCTCCGTGGTTAGCTGGTCACACTTCCAGCTCCTTACATCTGTCCTCCGAGCCTGGGCTGCAAGCTCTCCCACCCAATTCCCCATGTAGTCACAGCTAGAATCCCTCCCCCTTTTTAAAAACAAATTAATGTTAAAATGAACTGAAAGTTTATACTGATAGAAGTTGTTTTCTGTAAAATCAGATACGAATTTGACACAGACTGAGATGTGAGGGCCAAAGAATGCCTGCTTGAATGATAAATGCTGGATGCAAACACATGGCAGGAAAGATGGGCTCCTCTCGGGCCTTTTCAGTCCGCAGCTGCCTCCCTAGGATCTGTGCCTTACAAGACCTTCATTCTTTTCTGAAAATTGTATTTCTCTAAAATATTCTCAAAGCCCTTATCACAGCCCAAGCCTCTCTCCCAGCCAGTGACCCGAGCATAAAGTCAGGGCTCTAGTCAGTTGTGCTTTGGTGCCAGTAAAAGCCATGACCCTCTGAACCTTCTAGATGCGGGCTGATTCCTGCTGTCACTTTTAATTGCAGAGAAAGTAAAACAAAAATATCTTTGCTTTGTGGACTAAATGCTACTCTAGAAGTCCCTCTTAAGGCAGAGTGCTCATATAACCCACCTGAAGTGAAGAATATGAGAGCCTTGGGGGGCACCCATCCGGTCCCCTCAGCCTCCACAGGTGGTACACAGACTTCAGGTGATTTACTCAAAGGCACAAACCCAGGTCCCGGTAGGGCCTGGACTTGAGCACACCACTCCCAACTCCCAGGCTGTACTCATTCCACTACTCCCTGCATGTTTCTGCCGTGACCATTTATTGAGCACCTGCTATGGGCCAGCCACTGTTGCCATGGATGCAGCGACGACAGGACATGTTCTAGAGGGGCAGGTCAGCTGCACCAGTGGTCAAGGAGTAGGTGATGCAAAAAGCCACATCCCTGATGAGGGGGGTGGTGCTTCTGCTCACTTAGGCAGGAGGAAGGGACGTTCTAGGAAGATGAGGCAGCAATGACAGAGTACTTAACTCCCCAAACCCCAACATAAAAACAGTTAAATAGGCTGAATTGTGTCCCCCAAAATTCATCTGCTAAAGCCCTAACCCCTAGTAACTAGCATGTGACTGTGTTTGGAAATGGAGCCTTTAAAGAGATGATTAAGTTAGAATGGGGCCATTAGGATGGGCTTTCGTCCAATCTGATTGGTGTTCTTGTAAGAAGAGGACATTTGGACACCCAGAGAGACACCCAGGATGTGCATGCACAGAGGGCAGGCCACGTGAGGCCACATGAGGATGCGGTGAGAGGGCGACCTTCCACAAGCCAAGGAGAGAGGCCTCACCAGAAACCAACCCTGCAGATACCTTGATCTCAGACTTTAGCCTCCATAGCTGTGAGACCATAAGTTTCTGTTAGTTGTACCATCCAGTCTGTGGCATTTTGTTGTGGTGGCCCTGGCAGAGTAACACGCAGAATGACTAGACACTGAATCCCAAACCCAGGGACCACTGCACAACATATATATGGGTGAGACAACACCTAACAGCCCCCAGAGTGGAAGGTATGGTGGGGACATGGGAGGGCAGCAGGGGCAAGTGTCGGACCTGGGAACGGAGCCCTGGCACAGTCAGAGAGCGTCGGGAGCTGACTTGAAAACAGCAGCTGAAACCAACGGTCTGTCTAATGCAACAGCCGGTGAACAGAGTGGGCCAAATGGACTCTTCAGACTGGCCCACCCCAGCTCCCTGCCAGGACAAAGCCCACACTGAGGAGAAACTGGGCAAGAAAAGTCAAAATTGAGCAGGATATCCCCAACAGACGTGAATTGGGGTGGGGGGACATGCTTTCCAACATGGTAAGAAAACGGCAGAGTGGAGAGCTCTGTGCAGTTAGACATGCTCTCCTGCACTAAGTCTCCTTCAAAAAATACCAGGAAAGGCAACACATAAAAACTGAGCAATAGAATAAATTTATTGCAGAGGTAATGACTAAACTAGAAGGAGCATAATAGCAAACAGACACAATGGAAAATGTTTTAAAGAAATAGTGAAAAGAGGAAAATTTGCAAAAAATGAAAAATGTGAGAAAAGAGATCAAAAAGATTTGAGAGAAAGTAGTAAATGTGGGAAAAAGGCAAAGAAAATCTAATATAAAGAAAGTAAGAACTTGAGAAAGAAAATCAAAGCAAAAATGAAATATAAAATGAAATGAATATTCACCCAGAACAAGCAATACCAAAATATGCTCTAGTAAAATGACTAAATCTTAAAAAAAAAGAAAAAAAAATCTTTTTAGTATCCAGGCAAAAAGAGCAAGTGACTTGTAATGGAAACAAAAACAAATTACCATCCAGCTTTTCAACAGCAATGCTTTGGGCCAGAAAAAAAAATAGAGCAATATATAAATATTCAGGGAAGGAAAATGCGAGCCAAGGGTTTTATACCCAGCAAATCTGACCCTAATTATAAAGGCCACATACAAACCATTATCCCATGCAACGACTCAGGAAAGATTGCTTCCGTGATCATTTCCTGGGGAATCTACTAAACACTGAGCCTCCGACAACAGAGCCAACAAGAGAGACACCAACGTGTGGTCTGGTGGTGAGTGTGAACCAGCAATTAATGCTGCCCGGAGCACAGACTGGATATTTCATGCTGAGGAATTGTGGGTTGTTAGCTATAATGATGCTGTGGATTATGTTATTAATAAAAGCCCTCACCTTTTAGAAATGCATACTGAAATGCTAATGAAAACATGACAGGATGCCTGGGATAATTTCCAAAACAACCCAGTGTGTGGGGAGGACACAGGGAGGGATGGATCTCAATTCACAAAGGTCATCTTGCATGGATTGGCCGGGGGGAGAACGCGGGGCCGATGACCATTCTCTCTACTGTTGTCTGTGTGAACTGAAAGTAAAAGCCTAAGTCCCTCACTGGCTCAATGGACCCCGTATTAGCCAAGGGGACCCCAGAAGAACCTTAAAACTGAGTTCCCAGCCATGACGGGAAGGGAGGTCAGGCATGCCTTGTTATGCCCCTTCGTTTTGGAGTTTAGGCACACCCACTGACCAGCATTATCCTTAAAATAGAGATCATAAGACTGACAGAGCAGACTCCTCATAACCAAATTATAAACAAGACCTAAGGTCATGGTCATGCCAGGCAAGGGTTAAATCACGACTTACAATCCATGAAAGTCTAGTTAAATAGGTTTTTTTTTTTTTTGCTGGCATAATATCACATGACAGATAATAGATCCCCTTAAGGTAAACATTCCTTCTCCTAAACCCACCTGTGACTTGTAAGCACCCCTTCCCCCCATAGGATATCCCACCTTCTTGGGCTGAATCGATTTATACCTTCCATGTATTGATTTGTGATTTTACCCGCAACTCCTGTTTCCCTGTATGTATAAAACCAAACTGTGTCCCAATCACCTTGGGCACACTTTCTCCGGACCCTTTGAGATCATGTTTCCCTGGACCACAGTCACTCATATTCAGCTCAGAATAAACCTCTTTAAAATATTTTACAGAGTTTGAGTTTTTCCATTAACATTTGGATTCAAAATTTTCATAAAGAAATGTTTGATTTTTTCTCCTGGCTATTTTTATAAAAATATACAGATTTCTAGCTGTTACTCATACCTACTGAATCTCTGAAAGTGTAGCCCTGGAGAAAGAGGTGGTTGTTATTGTTGTCATTGTCTTGTTTATTTTATTTCTTCCAGGCAATCTTGATGCATTTGGTGCCAGGGCTGAGGTTTAGGAATCACTGATTAAATTCAAGTGTTATATCTAGACAGAGTTAAACCACCAGAAACTCAGCCCTGTTCTTAAGAAGGCACCCCAGGGAGGCAGGAATTGGGACCAGGAAGGACAGCAAAAACAACCATAAGTTATTCAAAGACAGAAATAAATCAGCTTCCTCCGGAGCAATTGAGTCAGACCACCCTGCGCCTCTTCCCTGAGCCCCCCTTTCTTTAGATGTAAAGGCTCGAGAAGTATGTGGAGAGAAAACAGCCTCTGGCACACTGTAGCCAGCTTTTGTGCAGCAAGTTAGGCAGTGCCTGGGACCTCATCTTAGCACAGAAGGGAAAGTCTGAATTAAGGTACTCCAGGCAGGATGACCCACTCAAAGTCTCTGCCCCACCCACACTCTGTAAAATTCAGCCATTAGAGAGTTCACTGTTTTCTGAGTTAACAAGTGTTCTAAAATACAAATACCTCTAGGAGGGTTAGCACAAATATTGCACTCTGAACAATCTTCCTCATAAGGTCACGCAGGACTTTGGCAAACAGAAATACCCACAAGGGACAGGCCAGTTAAATAGATGTGCAAATTTGTCTACATTAAACATGATAGAGTTGGCCAGGGCAGAAGAACTAAGAGTGGATGCCTTGCTTTAGAGGCCGTCAAGTTAATAACAATGACGTTAATAATGCACAGTGCTTAACAGTGGAAAAACAGACACATATGCTGGCCAGTTTTCCACCCCTAAAATGCAAAGGGGCCTAGGTTCATGCTAGGTTCATGCTGGGGTGCAGGTCCAGGAACTCTTCCAAGTCTCAGGTTCCATTCTGAACATGGGCACAAAACAATTCTTGCACACAACGAAGGGTGACGGGAGACTCCACTGTAACAGTGCTTGGGAAAACACAACATGCCACACAGGTATAAGGGAGTATGATTCTCTACTTTCTGCCCTAATTCAATTTGTTTTTTTTAAATATTTAAATTCTATTATCATCTTGAATAGTAATCGTCTCAAATCCTTTGCATCTCAACTTCTGGTTTCCTGCCCAGCACTTAAGGAGCTTGGAAGTCATCTCTTCACCCTAACAACAACTAAAAAGCTGAACCAACTGAAAAATCAACAACTCACCCTAGATTCGTCAGAGAATTGAGGTCACAGGACAAACTGCTGCCCCCAAAATTGGAGAGACGGTCAGGCAAATCAAACAGCCACAGCTTACTGGAGCAGAAACCCATGAGCAGAAACCTCTGGGGGAGCCCGGGCCAGGACAATGACACCTAAATTGTAGTTGACGAAACCTAAACTACAGTTGACAATTTGCCAGAGGCTGGGTGTGGACAAGCCTGAAAGAGAAAACCTTCAGTCGTGGGGACCCAGTCTTAAGGGGTCCCTCGCTCTCCTGTGAGTTTTATCTCCAGGAGCCCAGCCAGGTTCTCACAGGAAAGACCAGAGAAAAATCTCCCCACGTTTCCGGCATGGGGAGGGGAAAAGAAACCATTTGGAAGCGGCCGGAGTACTCTGTTCTTCTCAACAATGTCCGCCGTCAGGAGAAACTATTAACTGAGCACATAAACCACTGGGGTTTGTCAGAGGCTAACTGACCAGAGGGGAGGAAGATACACACAGCAGAAAAGTAAATAAAGTCCTATTTATTCCTCACATCATGTTCAGCTATCAAAAAAAAAATTTACAAGGCCTAGTAAAAACCAAAACACAGCGTGAAGAGACAGAGCAAGTATCAGGACTCAGATACGGCAAGGATGTTGGAGTTATCAGACGTGGAATTTGAAACAACTATGATTAATGTACGAAGGGCTCTAATGGATAAAGCAGACAGAAGGCAAAAACAGATGGACGATGCAAGCAGAAAGATGAGAATTCTAAGAAAGATCCAAAAAAAAAAAAATAAGGGTACAGATCAGAAACACAGTGACAGAAATGAAGAATGCTTTTGATGGGCGTATTAGCAGATCAGACATGGCTGAGGAAGGAATGTCTGAGCTTGAGGACATCTAAATATTACAGAAACTTCTAAAACTAAAAAACAAGAGGAAAAAGACTGAAAAAGAGAACTGTGGCACAGCTATGAGAGGGGTAATATACGTGTAATGGGAATAGCAGAAGGAGGGTAAGAAAGAATGGAACAGAAGAAATACTTAAAGTAATAATGCCTACGAATTTCCCCAAATGAATGTCAGACCCTAAACCAAAGATTTAGGGAGCTCGGAGAACACCAAGCAGTATTAAATCCCCCTTCAAAAAAAAACTACACCTAGGCATATCATATTAAAACAGCAGAAAATGAAAGATAAAGACAAAATCCTGAAAGAAGCCCACCAACAGTGGATAAGTGTTCCCTTTTCTCCTGCATCCTCACCAACATCTGTTATTTTTTGTTTTTTTACTAATAGCCATTCTGATTTGTGTAACATGATATCCCATTATGCTTTTAATTTGCATTTCTCTGATTAGTGTTGTTGAACATTTTTATCTGCTTGTTGGTCATTTGTTTGTCTTCTTTTGAAAAATGTGCATTCATGTCATTAGCCCACTTTTTGATTGAGTTAATTGGGTTTTGTTTGTTGTCGGCGTTGAGTTGTTTGAGTTCCTTGTAAATTCTGCATATAGGTCCCTCATAGGATGTATAGTTTGGAAATATTTTCTCCCATTCTGTAGATTGTCTGTTCACTCAAATTATTTCTTTTGTTGTACAGACGTTTGTAGTTTATTTAAGTGCCATTTGTCTATTTTTGTTTCTGCTGCCTGTGCTCTTGAGGTCTTATTCACAAATTCTTTGCATGTACCAATGTCCAGAAGAGTTTTGCCTAGATTTTTGTCTAAGATTTTTATACTTTCAGGTCTTACATTCAAGTCTTTAATCCATCTTGTGTTGATTTTTGTAATGGGGAGAGATAAGAGTCCAGTTTCATTCTTCTGCATATGGTAATCTAATTTTGCCAGAACCATTTATTGAAAAGGTATCTTTCCCTAGTCTATGTTCTTGCCAACTTTGTCAAAGATAGGTTGGTTACAAATGTGTGGCTTTATTTCTGGGTTCTCTATTCTGTTTCATTGATCTATGTGTTTATACCAGTACTATGCTGTTTGGTAGTATACATAGTATACTATCTCTTGTAGTATAATTTGAAGTCAGGCAATATGATGCCTCCAGCTTTGTTCTCTTTGCTCAAGGTTACTTTGGCTATTTGGGCCCTTTTTTGGTTCTATATGAACTTTGGAATTGTTTTTTCTAATTCTGTGAAAAATGATGTTGGTATTTTAATAATTGAACCTGTAAATTGCTTTAGGCAGTATGGTTATTTTAACAATATTAATTCTTCTGGTTCATGAGCATGGAATATTTGTCCATTTGTTTGCATTATCTGTAATTTATTTCATCATTGTTTTGTAGTTCTCTTTGCAGAGATTTTTCACTTCCTTGGTTAAATACATTCCTAGGTTGCCTTGTTTGTTTGTTTGTTTGTTGCAGCTATTGCAAATGGGATGACCCTCTTAATTTGATTCTTGGCTAGCTCATTGTTGGTGTATAGCAATGCTACTGATTTCTATATATTGATTTTCTATCCTGAAACTTTATTGAATTCATTGATCAACTCTAAGAGTTTTTTGGTGGAGTCCTTAGGGTTTTCTAGATATAAGATCAGTGAACAGGGAAAACTTAGACTTCCTCTTTTCTAATTTGCATGCCTTTTTTTTCTCTTGCCTGATTGCTCTGGCTAGGACTTCCAGTACTATGTTGAATAGAAATGGTGAAAGTGGGCACCGTTGTCTTGTTCCAGCTCTTAGAGGGAATGATTTCAACTTTCCCCATTCAGTATGATGTTGGCTGTGGGTTTGTCATATGTAGCCTTCAATGCCTAGTTTACTGAGGATTTTTATCGTGAAATGATGCTGAATTTTATTAAATGCTTTTTCCATGTCTATTGAGATGATCATGTGGTTTTGTCCTTAATTCTGTTTATATAATATATCGCATTTATTGATTCATGTATGTTGAATCATCCATGCATCCCTGGTGTAAAACCCATTTGATCATGGTGTGTTATCAGGTAGTATGTGCCTCCCCTGTGACTAGGAACCAGAGTAGTAAGTAGATATTCACATTTTGAAGAAATCATCTAGGAGAGATGTGAGAGGAAATACTCTCATTCTCACCATAAGTAAGGAGAGGGTTCAAGATTGTAAAAGCCTGTTTGGGGTGTGAAGCCTTGGCATTTCTCTCTCACTGTTTCCTTGTGCAGGATCCTTTCCCGGCTCTCAGCCAGTCCTTGGGCAGGTCAGTGGAGTTCACTGGGAGGCTCCGATGACTCTAACAGGAGGCGGGTTCAGAGTCACAGGCAGGCCCATGGGAGACAAGTGGTCTGACTGCTGGAGCTTTCAAAACACCTACACCCAGGCCTTCCCCAGGCCACACCCAGCCAGGTAAATCAGATCCTCTGGGTGGGACCAGGCATCAAGGTGGAGAGGCCCCTCGGTGAGACCAGCGGGCAGCACCTGGAGCTCCCGTGTGTCTGAAAGCCGTGAGAGCGTCTTCTCGGTGGGCAGCAGCTCAGCCTCCAGGCCTCCCGGCATGGTTCTGGCCCTTTCTGGCAGGAATCTCTCGTTTCCTCCTCACTGCCTGCCTCCCTCCACCTCATCCAACTCCTGAGAGCTGTAGCCTGTCTGTCCCCTTCATTAGCCACAGTGTCCGTCACCCAGTCAGAGCCCTGGACTTCACCAATGGCAAAGGATATGAATGATGGCTGGGACCAGGTCCCTTCCCCATCCCTCGCTTCAGATTAGGTTTTAAATGCCAAGTGCTATCCACACAGGAGACTAACAGCTCCCCCGGGCTTCTCCTCCAGCCAAAACGGTGGCTGCAGCGACACGGCTGGCCACACCAGCATGTCTCCTCCATCTGTGGGGGTGGAGGGAAAGGATGTGACTCCAGAATGCAGCTCCCTAGTGCTGAGGGGCAGGTCCCACAGGACAGGGAGGTGGCCAGCAGCAGGGCTGCTTCTTCACGGGACACAGCCCTGCCTGCCCGCCCTGCCCCGCTCCACCCCAGGTCCTGTGTGTAAACTTGAAAGGAGGAATTAAGGGGTGAAGGCTGGCATTGAGTTCCAACACAGACACGGGAAAGAGCGCCCGCCCGCACACCCTCACACACACTTCCCAACCCACGTGTCCCGCCTTCTGGGCCTTGTACTGTCTCTAGGTTTGGTTATGTTGCCTATAACAAGTTCTTCTTGGGTGGATTAAGAAGAAATCCTGTGGGGAAATAGCCATGTGCTGTCAGCTGCCCCAAGATGCCCCGAGGTTCTACCCCTGCAGTCCCCTGATTCCCACTGTGCTGCTGCAGGGACCTCTGGGTCCCCTCTGCACACTGGGATCTGGCAGGTGTGGGGGTTCGTTCTGGCCAAGCTCCACTGGGATTCTGCAGCCACATCCTTGAGGCCCCCTGGCTGGCTCAGCAGCAGCCCTGGGTTCGTCCTGCCTGTCCCCTTGTTCAATTCCTGAACGCCGGCTCGAGCTGGAAAGCCCTGCAAGTTGGGCCCCCCTCTGCCCCCCGTGCCTGTACGTGGGGAAGGTTCAGACAGGCTTCCTTAGACAAGGGCGCAGCAGTCTCTCCCCACATCTCCTCTTCCTTCCAGGACTTTGCTCCGCTCTCCTCTGCTGCTGTCGGACCCACCCTCTGGGGAGCAGGTCTGGAGAGCACCTGGTAAATCCGCCCCATGGCCTCCGCTGGTTGAAGTCCTGGTACCATGTCCTCTCTGGTCAGGTGGCCACCCCCACCCCAGGACTGTGGAGCTCTCTCTGCTTCAGCAGGGCTGGAGGGCAGGTCACTTTTGGCTGTTGCGGGGCTTTGGGTATCTCCTGCTCGGGGCTAGGCTGCCTGCGCCAGTGTGAAATGGGGGACCCTCCGCTGGGAGACCTTGACCGAGAAGACACAGGGGGCCGCAAGGGCTCTGCACAGAAGAGGGTGTGTCCTAAGCAGGGTCTCAGCAAGATGGATCTGCTGACAGCACGTGGGGAGCTACAGGAGAGAGAAGAGGGAGGGGAGACCTCTTAGGAGGCCAGAGACGAGGGGACAGGAAGTGGGGTGTGGTGTGGGAACAGCGGGGTAAGTGTGCACGCACCACTGCCTGAGGGGCAACTTAGGGATGTGGGAGACGCAGGAGGCAGGTCCCCAAGGTGGTCCCTGGGCCTACGTGGCTCAGACTGGGAAGTGGAGAGGGAGAATGTGCCCCCTTTGACAGACACGGACTGGGAGACTGAGCTGTTTCCATGGGGCAAATTTGCTTCTTCATAGAAATGGTGAGCTTAACGCTAACACTGGCACTTTCTAGTGGACATATGGAATCAAGTGACTTCAGCCAGCTGCCCACTCAGGCTGCATCAGCCAAGTCACATTCTGTGCCATGCCCTCGGCTTTCACTGAGGGCCTAACGGCACAATGCCCCGTGGCTTTATTTCTGCCCCATGGGTAAGCCCTGTGGTGCAGCTAACTCCACGACCCTGTCGGCATTCCTGGCACGAGGCCTGTCGGATAAATCCTTTCCCTCACATGAGACCCTGTGCAGCACCGGGGAGAATGCGTCTGGGGACATGCTCTAGGGTTTGGGTCTTGCCCTTCCCACAAGGACACTCGCGGAAAGATTCAGTGTCAAACGCGGCTACTGCAGAGAGCTGGGTCCTGCCTGTGTGTCTGCCCCTTTCCTGCTACTGGGCAGAGGAGCAGCCTCTGTCCTCACATTGATGGTGTCATTATGTCCCAGCTGTCTCGGGAGTGGGCCGAGAATCAGCCGCAAATCCTCTGATTCCTTATTTCTCCAGTGAGGGGCTGCAACCCCAACTTGGCTGGGGCCCCTGGTGTCACGGGAGCCTGGCTCCACGCTCTCTGACCCCCGGGCAGTGAGTCCCGTGCCCGCCTTGGCAACGCCGAGGGTACAGGAAACCCAGCCAAGGTGAGGGCACAGCCCCAGGAAACTTCACCTTCCGAAAGTGTGTTTATAAAACAGATTATCCATTATTTGTGTCCTGGAAGAACACACTATTTTAAAGGATTTCCTGGGCAATTTCGTTCCATTCTTAATGTTGGTAGATCCTGTTACCACCAAGGTTAATGATAATGCTAATGAATATTTATATCCTTGACAGTTTCCTGAGCACGTCTGTTTCCATCTCAGACGACCAGCCTGGCCCCTCTGTGAGGCAACCTCACCAGGTGTCCTTTCTCTGTTTTACTGGTGCAGAGGAATAAAGTGACCCCCTTGCAGCCATAGGGGGAGGCAACAGAGCTTGACACCAAACCTCTACCAGACCACACTGCTTCTCCAACTCATTGTGGTTTCATATGGTTTGTTTGCAGAAATTTCCAGTATTAGCACAGGGGTTGAGGACAGGATTTGGGGCGGACCATTTCCCCATCTCAGCTCTACTGTAGATAAGGTGTGTGATCCTGAGAAAGCTAATTAACTTTCTGAGCCTCGGTTTACTAATCAGTGAGACAGAAATGAAAATGCTCCTCCCAGGATGGTGATTCCAAGGCACAGCCTGCGCCCGCACGGAATGAACGGTGGCTTTTAGCAAACGGCTGGGCCAACAGGGGCAGCCCCACTGCTGGTGAGCAGGAGCAGCTCCACCTGCGTCTGCAAACCTGGTCATTTGCGCCTCCAGGCCCCTCCAGGCCCAGGAGAAGAGGAGGACGCCCAGGGCTGCAGTACATTCAGGTCCTGTGCCCAAGGTTATAGGGACTTGGTTTCCAGATCATGACCTGTCTCACGTTCACTTTCACCAAACGAGAGGCTAAGAGCAGGAGGGAGGCTGTGGGAGGCACGAGAAGGGAAAACAGAGCCCGTGGGAAGGAGCTTGTACCAGCCGGGTGGAGCCGAGAGGGGGCAGCACCTGCCCGGGCTCTGGGAGCTGCCCCGCCTCTGGGCACAGACAGACATCCCTGGGGCAAGGAGGTGGGGTAGGAAGGGGCGGGGGCATTTCAAAGCCTGTATGTGGGACGCAGATAGATATCTCCAAGCCCAGCACACATGTGTCTCTCTGTATGTCTCTGATTGTCTCTGTGTCTGTGTGTGTGTGTCTGTGTGTCTCTCTGTGTGTCTGTGTCTCTGATTGTCTCTGTGGGTGTCTGTGTGTGTCTCTGTGTGTGTCTGTGTGTCTCTGTGTCTGTGTGTGTCTGTGTGTGTGTCTGTGTGTGTCTCTGTGTGTGTCTCTGTGTGTCTGTGTATGTCTGTGTGTGTCTCTGTATCTGTGTCCGTGTGTGTCTCTGTGTGTGTCTGCAGGTATATGCATGTGTGTTTGCCATAACATAACACACCTTGACCTCATTAGCTTAGCTCTCCTTGAATGTGCACATTTGTATCTCTATCTGTGCGGGATCCAGCTACGCCACACATACAATGCATAATGAATCTAAAGTCTCTTGCAATTCATCAGGGCAAAGAAACGCAACCTTTGGATGCCCTTCCAAGAGCAGGAGCCTGAACGTGCCTGATGTGAAATGTCCAGACAAGGCCCGAGATCCAGGCAGGGAGTGCTCTTGGTACATTCTGCCACCTCACGGTGCCCTCCGGCCCTGTTCCTTCATCCCACAGACATAATGTTAATAACATCAACAGCAGACATTTACCCCGTACTCACGTGAGCTGGGCGCTGTCCTAGCCACTGCTGGGGCTCTGCAGAGGCACACACAGGGTGACCTGCTGGGGCTGTCCTTCAGCAGCAGGAGAAAAAAGATGTGACAGATGAGCAGGTGAGGAAGTGCGATGCAGGGGAAGACATGGTAGGTGCCAAGGCCCTGGGGTGGAGCAAGGCGGGGAAGATGCTGTGTGGCTGGGGACAGGGAGTACTTGCTCCTAATTCATCAAAAGAGGCTGATTTTGGCTTCATTCTCCCTGCTGCTGGGTGAGTTCCGAGAGAAGAAAGGAGCAGTGCCTATACTGTGCGTCCTCGAGAATTCGAGGAATTAAAATGCGCACAGTGTTCACGACGTGCCCGAGAGGGCTGAGAGCTCTCCTGGCAATAACTCCGCCAATCCACGCAGTAGTTCCATGAGGAGCCATTATCTGAATGCGCACAGAGGCAATGGTGAAAGACAGGTCCCTTATCAAGTTCACGGAGCCGCAGGAGGACCCCGAGGTCTGCACTGCTCCGTGCTGCTGAGTCAGTGAGTGCCTGTGCAAACCCCACAGGATGCTCCTTTCTATGAAATCGCTTGGGCAGCCTTTTTCTAATGATTTGGAAAAGTTTCAGAACTCCTATCTAGGAAAATCCCAGCCAAGTTCTCTCCAAGGCAATCCCGCAATTGCAGATGCTGCAGATGCTGGAGGGAAAGTGGTTTCCACCCCTTCCAGGGGCCAGCTCCAGCCCCGCTCAGCCAGGGCCCATCGTGTGGCCCAGCTGGGGCTGCCACGTGCTGGATCCCAGTGGTCACCCTGCAGTTGCTTTCCAGGCTGCCCTAGAGGGGACAACAGCATGGTGGTTCTGGGCTCACATCACATTCAGAACCAAAAGTAGGAATCACTTCATGACGCACGGGCAAACCCAGTCTGGTTCTCAACGGCTCCTCAAACACAAGTGATGTTTTTCCATCCAGGTGTAAGAAAGGCGGGAAAAGGCTCGGTGATTCGTAATTCACTTCGTTTGAGCCAGCTTAGAGTGTGAAAACCCTTTTGTAAGGATGAGTTGCAGATATCCGCCAGTGAAACATGACTTGCTTCTTCAGAAGAGAGAAAAGAAACCTTTAATCAGCTTTTTAAGGAGCATTTGGACACCTCGCCCCCCTCGGACAGCTAGACTCCGACACATTTCAGGCAAATGCTGCAGAAACAGGTTGTGTTTTGCTGAAACGTAGACACTTGGCCTGCCTGCCCTCACGCTAGGGCTGAGTGTGACATGACACGTGGTATTTATTGTAACTCTGCTGACCAGGGTGAGGGGTCAGTAGAGGACAGGGTCACCTGGTCACCTGTGTGTGGCCTGCAGACCATCTTGGGAAGCACTGCGGCTCCCATCCTGCTTGGCACTGGTGACCAGCAGCCCTGATGCGGCATCTCTGAGAATGCTCATCCCTCTCAGGCATCCCCAGCGGATAACGATCACTTTCACAGCTTCCTCCAGCAAGCTGCTTCCGGTCTCTGCCTAGCTCCAACCACCTCCCTGGCAGCACAAATCCTCCCACCCCAGGGGCTCTGTGACACGAATCTAGTGAGTTTCCAAGAGTGGTGGCACTCATTTCCCATTCTGCTTCTGCTTCTTGAAATCAGGCGATGAAACAATGCCCGTTCAATACGACATTAGAAGCAACATTAGAATGTGATAAGAGTATCAGCAGAATAAAACATTAGAAGAAACAACAGAGGCAACATTGTTTCTATAAAATCATGTTCTGCAGAATCATGTTTTTAATCCCCTTAAGGCCCATACCTAGAGGGTCTTTTAATAGTTTGACCTCATAGTTGTACAGAAACTAATGATTCTACAATTGTTAAGCAAAATATTTGAGTTCCCACCATGTGCTAAATTTCCAAGTGGCTGAACATAAAAACAGGCCACAAAGAGAATCCCAACTATCTGGTTGTCAGATTTCTGAAAGAATATGTGCAAAAGGGGTTTCAGCACTGAATTTCCAAGAGACTTGTTGGTCTAATGTAAGGCCTTGAAGTTCATTGATTTTTGAAGAGTTGAGACACATCACTCAATGTAGAACTAAATTTCAAACAAGCACAACATTTGCAGAGGGAATTGTAAAGCTCTCTGCTGTCTGTCCTCTCAGTAGCAACGGAAGCTCTCAGACACAGTCACGGGACATGCAGAAAGGAAGCAATGCACATCTGTTCTTGTAGGATTCCACCCAACCATCCCCCCAAGTCTAAAACCATTTCCAGAAGTAGAGCAGAGAAATCAACGCTAGTCATCAGTTAAAACTTGGATTGCGGAAAACTCCAGGGTTCAGCCTGAGGACTCAGGAGAGCAGCGGAATCTTCCAGTAAGTGATTGAGGCTACACTGAACTCCTGCAGTGAGCCAAGATTTTCCCCACCCACCCTCAAGCCCCCACAGACTCCTGCCAACACTGGGAAAGTTCCCAGCCCCTTTTCCAGCAAACATGGAAGAGGGACCCAAGCAGAGAGAGTAAGGGGTTCCAAGGGAACCCTCTGTAAGTTCTCTTCCAGCTTTAGATGTCACTGGCTGCCTGGTTCCTCCTCACTGTAAGTGATCACCCATTCTTTCTTCTGTGCATTCAATCCATATATATGTACAAGGCCAGGGACAGGGTAGGGGGTGGGGGCAAGACAGCCTAGAGTGACCTGTAGCAATGAGGACCGAGAGAGAATACTGGCAACTGAGGCTCCTCGGGGCCCAGGGTACTGGCTGCCTGAACTCCCTGGATGAGACTCGCCTTCTGGGCTGAGGAGCAGAGCAGCTGGGGCCCTGGCGCTGCTTCCCATGTGCCACCAAGCTGACGCAGGGACACCAGCACCGGGACAGAGTGCCTACCCCGGCAGAGGCAGCACGCACATCAACATCCCAGGCTGGATGGGTGGGGCTTGGGACCAGGTTTTCCTCCATGTATCTACCTTGTAGAGAGGCTCTGGGACTCCCGGACTGTCCTCCATGGGCAGCGGAGAAGGTCTGCTGGACGGCAGGTGCACGAGGATGCCCTGATGAAGCCCTCAGTGCTGCAGCAGCTGCCACCTGCCAGCTCCTCTGAACTGCAGAGCACCTGGAAGCTGGGACCGGCTGGCAGCACCCATTCACCTGAACCATAAAGAGGAAAACTGGGGACAAATCACCAACAACGGAGCTGGACCCCAGGGCTGGAAGTCCAGGCTCAGCTCTGGAAGGCAGAGACTAAACTACCCTTTTGCCCCCATGCCCAGCCAGGGAGCCTTTCCTCAGGTCTTCAGCACATCTTGCTTCCAGCATCCTACACAGACAGACCCTCATCTGATTATTTTTCTAGTTATATAGTTAATATATATGATATGCATATAGTTGCAATCTTCTCATTTGGGAACACAACTGTTACTACGTTCCTCGGCAGGAATGCATCTGTTCCCTTTGAACTTGGCACAGGTGCTTGGCGCTGTTGTTCTGCTGTGCTTCTGTGCACCCATGAAGACTTCCAGATCCAAGGTTGGCCCTCTGATGTTTCTTCTGTCAAAGTGTAGTTGTCCCGAGTTCTGCTGCCCCTGATGGTCTCTGTCACCAGCCCCGGGCCCTTTTTCCCTTCCCTCTCCTGTCCTTGCATGAGAGCCCTGGGCCCAGGCAAGCCTGCTCTGGGTGTGTCCTCAGCTCCGAGACCCGCAGTTTCCATGAAGCACCTTTGCAGGAGAAAGAGCAACTCTGCCTTATAAGTATACAAGTATAAGGTGCAGGCAACTCCTGATCATCAAGGTGCTGGAGGGAAGAGCGCTCTGCCTGAATGAGATGTGTCAGCCTCGCAGACTGCCAAAAAGAAACCATAGGTGGGAAGGTGGGGACCACAGAACCAGAGAAAACCAGGAGGAACGGGACAGTCCCCATGGGGTCACTGTGTGGCTGGAGACGGCTGTCCACAGGCAAGGCCATCCTGGGATCTGAGTGGATACCCAGGGGACAGGCGCTGGGTACTGAGCCACCCATAAGGAGGACCTGCCTCACAGGCCCATGGACCCCTGCTCCTCCCCTTCCTCAGAGTCCTGAATGACACCTCCAGGAGGGCTGGGGAGCTAGCTTTGGGGTTTGCTTCAGGTTTTCTTGAGTTTCAAACCCATGCCTGATTTGAGCACCCACCAGTGAGGCAGCACAAGCTGCTGATGGAAGTCTCTGGGCCCCCACCTGAGCTGGACCCCACGACGTGGCCGCCTGTGACTCTCAGCGTGGCAGTGTGTCGTGGAGCAGTCAGGGTGCAGAGCCCCATGTGCTCGGGGAAACCTGCCAGATGTCCACACTCTGCAGGTTCCTGAGGCCCCTCCCAGGAGTGCCTGCCTCCCGGATCCCCAGCCCTAGCCCTGGCCGCTGCCAGCCTCCTGTGCGTCCTGGTCAGGCGCTAGCTCTGCCCTAGAAGTTCAAGGTTGTGACAGCTGCCAGTTCTTTGTGGCAAGGCTTTTACCTGCCATATCTAATTTGTTCTAGTTTTTCAACTGGCTGTGTCTTTTTAAAGATATTTTCAATTGTTCCAGCAGCCCAGCCTAAATCCCACACTCATTTGCTACTTTTATTGGAAATGTTTATGCATCAAAATAGGCTTTCCCCAGCTCCTGGTGTTTCTCTACTTTATCTGCTGTTTCTTCCTGAAGCAAAGGAGTCACCGGCAACACGGTTCGCTCCGGGGCTTCCATGGAAAGGAAGCGACTCTATGAATCCTGCCCTTGCTGCACACAGTCTCCAGGGTAAGTCCTGCCTTGCTCTCACCTGGTGCTCAGGTCCACGTCTCTCCTTCCCAGGACGTGTGTCCCTGACATCGTGCATCACAGGGGCAGGACAGTCAAACAGATCAACAAGAACCCACTCTGTCTGCACTTGCTGCCCCGGCACCCACCTCCCTGGAGAGGCAGATCAGCACGAGCCATCAGGGGGAAGAACCGGCTGTGTCCTTGCACTCCTGCAAGTCACTGCAGCAGGTGTGCTCTGCTGGGGAGGACCAGAACTGGCCCAGAAAGAGGAGCCGCAGGGCAGAGACATGAAGGGGAAGTGGCTCCCCACAGAACCAGCTCCCAGCTCCCTCCCCAGGCAGCACTGCCCCCAGTGGGCAGGAGAGGGGACAGCACCACAGTAGGGCTTCCAATCCACCTGTCCATACACCTTCAAGGTCAGGCCGTAACCATCCCACGGTGATCCTATCGGTAGCTCAGTAATCCAAGCGCTCACTGAATAGTCCATGTGTCCAGAATAAGTTACCTTATTTCTCTCCCCACCTCCATTCCCCCTGCCCACACCAGGCCACCTGACTTTTATAGCCTCATTGTACATTGGAAATGCTTGAATAAATGAATGGATGAATGAAGCATAAGAAAGAAGACACCGTGGGACTCAGGTGGAGGGGACTGTCTTAAGGCCACTTTGCAGCCTCTTTGTCCCACAAAGTCCCACGGAGGAGTAAGCAGGAAGAAAGCTCATAGGACCTCCCCCAGCTCGTGAGCCCAGGAACAGCAGGGTGCCCGGGCTCGCCTTGTCAAATGCCGACATTGGGCTGCCAAGGTCACTGTCCTTCGCCATAACCGCAGATAATTTCTGCTACAGTAAACTGAAATTGTTCAAGGGGGTTGTGCAGGACAAGCCACTGTTTATGCTGAAGCTGGGTGTGCCCTCTGTTGGGTCACAGTGAATGACCCCTGTGGGGTGGGCTGCTTGGGGGGGTGGGCACTGCATCTGGAGTCAAGGTGGGACCTGCCAAGCAGGGCGGGGAGGGTGGGAGGCCCCCAACTGCTCTCGATGACACAGCCCTCCCGGCCTGACTTGCCAGCTGTTTCATGGGAATACACATTAGAGCAGGTTGTCACGGCTACTTTATCCCTTTCAAAGCACCGTGCACATTTATTATCTTATTTTGCCTCAAAATAAGTCTCTGTGAGGTAGACGTTATTTATCCCTATTTTACAGGTAGGGAAAGAGACTTGAGACTTTTTGAGGGACTATGTCCAGGTGAAAGTCTAGAAGTCCCAATCACTTGCAAATTTGGAGAAAGAGTAAAAAATATATCCCAATGCCCTGGACCACGATACATCCCCTCCCAACAAAAGGGTAAATGTGAACAGAAATGTGGCCATTGCCTCCACTCCAGTAGGAAGACGTCTCCCGACGCCTTCTATCTCTCCCCCGCCTCCTAGTCCTTCGTTTCCCTACCCTCCTCCATCCCAGCAAACCTTCTACTGCTGTCTTAAAAAAGTTCCTTACCATGACTTCCAAGCTACGCCAGATTGCATGGTGAAATATTCATCCTTCCAAAAGCCTGGTGTCCAGCCAAACCCCTGGACAGGGGGAAGCAGAGTCTTCAGTAAAAAGAGAAATTCGCCAGCTGAGCAATGCCTGAGCATAAAATTAATAAGAGAAGGAAAATGGAAATGAGCATGCATTTATATGTGCTACTGCCAATGGCAGCAACATGGTGCTATGTCTTTCTATTAAGCTCTCGTATACTGTTTCCTCGGCGGCCGTCTGTCCTGCTGCGCTGCAGTTGCAAATGCTGTGGGTGACTCTGGTGCAGCCTCTGACGGCGTCGGCCTCACCCGTCGCCAGGGCCTGCCCACCTCCTCCCCCATCCCTTGGAGCAGGCCCATCAAGGGCTCAGACACTCGGCATCTATTTTTCATCCGCATTTGTTTGTTTTCCCAGAAACGTTCTGCACTGCTTCAGATCAGGGGACGGGGCCATTCACAGCCTGCTGCTTGGCTGCCCATTAAGGACAAAGTCAGAACAGCAAAAACTCCCCTGTCCTTATGGCTTTAGTGGACTGGAATTAAATTCAGCTGCAACCTCACCTTTATGTGAATGTCCTGAAAGGACTCCCCTGACCTGCCTTTCAGCCCATCTCATAGTCCTGATCCTGGGCCAGCCTTTCTAGGGGAGGCCAGGACTCCTCTAGAAGAAACGATGGGGATAAGGTGTCCCCTCAGTGGCCACAGGGCAGTCCCAGGACTGGATGCTCGGCCCCAGTCTCCTCTGGTGGGGGCTTCTGCCCCAATGTCTGACTCACACTGGGTGGGGCCTCCCCGAGCTGAGGGGGTCATGGTGAGGCCAGGGTGACATTGTGAGCTCATCAGTTCTATCCTCACCCAGCCTGAACACTCTCATTTCCCTCTACTCAGAACACCTTGCTCTCTCTTAAAGGCCGGGGCACATCATATGCTCTTACGTGGTTCAAAGTGGACCTTCCAGGGAGGCTTCCCCCATCCCCACCTTCCCAGGGGGAAAGAGCCCCTCCTTCTCTGGCCCACCCCTCGGCATGCCTCGCCTCCTGCCCCCCCCTACCGGTGTATCACAGCTGCTGGTTCGCACGTCTGTCTCTGCTACTGATGTACAAGCCACGGAGAGTAGGACAGGCATCTCGCTCGTTGTTGCCTAAGTGTATTTCCTGGTGCCAAGTTGGGCCTCTAAAACTGTCACGAAATAGTCCTGATTCACAATTCCACTGCTTCTTAGTAGTGACAGGAGACACGTAAGACCGAGAAAACATTAGGAGCCGAAAGAATGGATTGTGGATAATGGAACCTCCAGTGCCACAAGAAACAGAGTAAAACACACTTAGGGCATGAGGCCGCCTCTGCCCCGGCGGCAGCGTTCCTCACCGTCACTTAGGCCGCCTCTGGCAGAAGGACCAGCCTGAACAAAACCTCAGAGCCAGCAGGGCCTGGTTCTGCCATTCCCTCCCACTCTCTTGGCCTCTCTCCCTCTTTTCCAAGGAGCCCAGAAATGCTAAGCTCCCAGGAATGATCATGTATGTGTTCATTCACCCCTGCACTCGCATTAATTGAACACTGCATTAGTTCAATTATTAAACTAATTTTTGTATCTGTAGTAGCACAAAAAATCACCGCAAACTTAGCAGCTGAAAACAGCACACACTTTAATCTTTACGGTTTCTGTGAGTCAAGAGTCTGGCCAGGGTTCATCTGGGTCCTCTGCTCAGGTCTCACCAGGCTGCAGCACAGGTGTTGGCCAGGGATGTGTCTCAAAAGAGACTCGACTGGGGAAGGAGCCACTTCCAAGCTCCCTCGAGTTGTTGGCAGAATTCATTCCTTACAGCTGCAAGATTGAGGGCCCTGGCTTGGTGTTGTCAGTGGGCGATCACTTTCCGCCCAGGAGGCTGTCAGCAGGTCCTCGCCAGGTGACCCTCCCCATAGACCTTCTCACCACATGGTTCATTGCTTCCCCACATCCAGCAAGTGACAAAGAGCGAGTCTGCCAGCAAGACAGAGTCTTACACAATGTCACAGAAGCACAGGAGGGACTTTCCATCACTTCGCATGTTCTAGTTAGAAGGCACAGGTCCCACGCACTTTCAGGGAAGAGGATCACACACAGACGTGACCACCAGGAGGAGGGTCAGGACCACCTTAGCATCTGTCCACCACAGACACCTATTTTGCCAGATCCTCTGGGAACTTTCTGTTCCCCCACCCCAGTGCTCCACAAATAAGCTCTGCCTGTCCTGATCCACTTCCCTGCAGACTGGGAGAGCAGTGCCCACTCACTAAGGTTGCCGATGGAAATACAGGAACACAATACTGCACACAGAGCCGATGCTTATTAAACAGCTGCTACTAACACTAAAATTAGGTTGTACCTAAATGGAGGACCATTCCCAGCTAATCTAACCAGACAGCCGATACCCAGGTGACACCCTGACTTTCTAGTTGTGCCTTATGTCAGTGGAGTGAACACAGTGGCTGGGAATGCTGGGGTCCCCCCACCATGAGGCCTGTGGTGCCCACCTGAGCACTAGATGCTCCTCCAGCATGACGTCTGCCTAACCATGTCCTTAGTTTACATTCTGTCTTAAAACAGCCCATATGGTTTCTGACTTCCTGATTGGCCCTGACACTTCGGTATTTGGACCCAGGAGTGGCATTCTAGCTCATACAGACGTAAGCCCATAGAATCACATGGTGGTGGCTTTCCTCACCTGTCACACTCCGTAACAGACTTTTTGCCACTCATTGCCACAACTTTAAGCTCAGCTGTTTCAGAGATCTTAGCTCCCGAGAGCAGATGTTCCACTGAGGGACAAGGAATAGATCCACTGAATTGGAAGTTGAGACTGCCACCTGGTCATTTGTGCTCCTGGTAGCGCTGACCCAAAGTTTCATGTAAGAATGACAGATGGAAACTCCAATGTAGGGTGAGGCGAGGGAAGAACAGATGTGAGCACAGACAGAGTCAAGACACGAACCAGCCTGGAGGGGAAAGGAAGCCTTGAGACTAAGAGGCAAGTGATTCGCTGAAAAGCCTGACAGATCAGCGACTGGGAACCTCATCCACTGTGAGAACCAGCCTTGAGGCACCGCTCACCCAAGGCACAGCAGTCAGCAGAGGCGCGTGAGGCCTCAGCCTCTGCTAAGTCCTCCTCCTCCACCGAACATCTTCTATCGTGCGGCTGAGTGAACGGCCGCTGGCAGCCAGAGGCAGGCGATTACACGGCACACTTCCAGTAAAACACTCTCCGCTTCACGTCTCAAGGACAGAGGCAAGGGCAGTGGCTCCTTGCTCCTACAGATGGTTTAGAAATCGACTGCAGGACAATGAACCCTTCAGTTCTAACCCAGAGAACATGATAATGACCTGGTATTGACATTTACGGGGCACCCATGCCTCAGGTGTCGTCCCATATGAACCCCTCAGCAGCCAGGTGAGGCGGGAGTGGGTATCAGAGAGGTGACGTGGCCTGCACACCACATGGCCAGTGAGAGGCAGGTAGGGCACCACTCTCCTGCTGCCCAGGGAGAAGACCCACAAGCTAGATGGGGTGCCCCAAGGAGCAGAAACCGGCAGCTCCCCCAGACCCCTGCGGCCAAGTCGCCCACTCCTCCTCTCTCTGCTCAGGGGCTTTCTCTGAAACTGGGACCTGCTGTGCCCACAGACAAGACAACCACAAGCACCCTGAGAGTGGCCCTGACCCACACAGACAGGAGTGGTCAGGGCTCCCTTGTGCTTCCTGCAGGGCAGAGCTGAGGTCCTGCAGGATTCAGTCCCAGTTGCCACAGAGGTAGGTGGCCTATTCCCACCCTCTGCTCACGGCTGCCCCCCTCCCCCCCTCCCTCACTGCCCCCGTCTCCAACAGCCCCCTGGATCCCTTCCGGCTCAACTCTTGCTTCCCCCGCCTGTGTCAGGGTCTGCCCTGAGCAAACGCAGCCTAAGATACCCCATTTCCCTGGGCTGTCACTGCCACCTGGCTCCACCGTCCAGGCTCACAGTCCACTCACAGTTCAGCCTCCCGGTGTGGCCACACTGCTGCCTATGAGGCCGGCCTGTGTCTGGATCCCACTGGAAACGCCTTTTGACAAAGCCCTGCAACCGTGTCCTCTGGCCAGTGGACCATGCCCCTAGGACACGGGGCTAGCCACTTCCCTTTCCTCCCTCAGCTCCTCACTGGAGCGAATCTCAGGGCTGCAAGGGCCCCAGCAGCTGCCGTGCTCTGGGTTACCTGCACCCAACGCTGGCATCACTGAGCCACATCTCAGCGGAGGGATATGATTTGTGCACCAGCCTAAGAATGGCCAGGGCTGGCAGAGCTGGGTGTTCCAGTGTTCCAGGAGCCCCACTTGCCTCTGACCTGCCCCTCTCTCCCGGGGCCCTGTTTCAGAGTCCCCACTGCCCGCGGTGCTGTCTCCTGCAGTGGATGGGGTTGGCCCTTCCCTCCTTTCTCAGAGCCGGCGTTAATGCCCTCTGTCGTGGATTTGTCCTCCTCTGGGTGACCCGCCTGCCAGCCGCTGGGTGAACTCCTAGGTGGGTGTGAGGAAATGTGTCCACGGGCCACAGACACCTTGAAAATTTGGAAATCAGATGTGTACCTCAGATGGGTCCCTTTTCGGTCATTTGTTTGAATAAGAAAGAAAGGAGGGCACTGTGAGGCGCGTTGTTTGTGCCGAGGCTGCTGCCCTCTCGCCAAGCCGAGGTTCCTGGGCACACTGAGGTCCTTCTCCCTGGCCCCTTGGCACCTTGTGCGCAGCTCTGAGGTGTGCCCCACATGCTGTCCTGGGGTCCCCTGCAGTGGCCTCACCCCCCACCCCCTTCTGTGTTTCTTGGGATCACCTCCACATATAGTGCTGTCCCCAAAGCCTTGCGTCAGGGCCTGCTTCTGGGGAGCCCAAGGTTGTGTTAGTGGAGTGCCCCCTGACACTCGGCGTAAAGTCTCTGCGGTTCAGGCTAGGACTGAACACCAAACCCTGGGGAGCGAGGTGCTGTTGTCATAAGCCCGCTCATCCTTCTGGCTTCAGTGACCAAGTCCAGGCTGCCACCCGTCGTGCCTGAGCAAACAGAGCAAACGGAGACAGGAACAGCCTCCGCAGGAGCCCCAGAGCAAGGAGCACTGCCCCAGGACTCCACCCAGTGCCCCTCTCAGGGACATCCCTGCCTGGAGGAAAGCCACTGGGGCAGTGTAGGCAGTGACAGCTCTGGATAAAGCTCCCACGTGGCAGGTGTCTCTAGGGACCAACTTAGCCTGGGACAGCGGCAGCCCTCCTGTCAGTGGGGACCTATCTGCTCCCTGTCCACCCCCCGACATCCACCATCCTTCTTTGCACGTGTGACCCACGTGCACGTCCCCCCAGCCCTCCATCACCTCTGCTCACCTCAGCGAGCATCCCTTCCCCACCCTGACATGCACATCGTCCGCAAGGCCTCCCTACGTCCCTCTTTCTCCACTCCAGGAGAACTCCCGCCCTGCCTCCCCTCTGCGTCCGTTCCACCTGTCAAAGGAAAGGGCCGCTGTCACTGTGGACCGAGCACGGCCCTGGCAGGGGAGCACCTTACTTCAGAGGTGGAGTAACTGAAGCTTGAAAAGTTCCTGTGACTTGCTCCAGGGCACACAGCCAGACTCGAGCCCGACCCCTCACCCCAGAGCGTGCAGGACAACACCATGTCGCATGGTGTTGGGAACATGCCACATAAAGGCTACGAGAGCCGAGCTCTGTAGGGCAATGGTGCCTGGTGAAGAGTTATTTCCATTCGTGGCTGGGGAGGGGTCTTAACATTTTTGTGCCACGGACTCCTTTGTGGGTTAGGTGGAGCCTGAGGACCCCTTCTCAGAAGAATGCGTCTATGCGTTAAATCAAATACATCGAATTAAAATGAGAACCAAGTGTACTGAAACAGTTCTCAAAATATTTTTAAACTATATTTTTAACTTGTTAATATATCTGCTTCTTTATTAACATCTTAAACAGCAAGTTCAGGAGAGGGCCTAAGAATTTCCAAAAGCTCAAAATCCCAAGACGCCTGTGACAGCTGCACTGTGGTAAAAACCCCAGCGTGTCCATGGGAAGTGACCGTGGTGGAACTCAATGCAGGATCAACGGTAATGCAAAATTCGAGTCTGAGGCTGTTAGAAAACAATGATGGAATTTTCTTTCTTTCCACATTCGTGGATCTTCTGAATTTTACCCACAGCTCCTCGGGGATCCACGACCTCCCAGCTGACATGTCCTCCTGCTCATCCCTTCCCTGGGGACACCACTGTTTTATTTCCTCTTTCCAGCTGTGCAGAGAACAAGCACAGCCATGGGGCCAGCTGCTAACACAGTGTCCCTAGAGGTGTCCCTGCTATGCCAGCACAGGGCAGGTCTCCAGGATGGACGCCCCCCTACCCCAGCATGGGAATTCCAGGCACAGTAGGGAGGGGATGGGGGGGCCTGTGCATTAGAAACGTGGGTTCCCAGGCCAGTGGTGTCACCTGCAGAACATGCAAGGCCCAGGAATCTGCATTTGAACAAGCTCACAGGTGAGTGCTGAATGACCGGGGGAGGGGAGGGGGCTGCGCTTTGGGAAACCCTCCTCTGAATCCAGGGACTTCCTCCCTGTCCCAAGCCGTAAGCTAAATGGCCCTCAGCCAACATCACCCCCACCCCACCCCCCTTGGGCAGAAGAGCCCCTCATCCCACGAGAGCCTCAGCCCCAGTGGTTCTGGGATGTCTCAGTTTTCCACGTTGGCCGATGAGGTTCCTCGCCTGTGCCCCTCAAGAACAATCCCAGAGCTTGCCCTGCTGGGGGAGGTCATGGGAGATGACTTGGGCAGCAGAGGAGGGACAGGCTGAGCTAAGAGGGGAGCTGTCCAGCAGTGGCGAGCTCAAGCTGCATCCCACCCGCTAGGGAGTCAGAGCAGGAGGCAGCCAGAGAAGTGAGCAGCCAGAGGGGCCGGAGGTCAAGGTGGCTTCCTTTCCACTCCATTTGCTGTTTAGGAAGTTACAAACAAGCAAAAAAGTCAATTTGAAGGGGTTTTTTGATACTACCCTGCCAGAAGTTTCATGGACTCTTTTGATCCACATAAAAGAATTTGAAAAGCGAATGACCTAGTTTGGCCTCATATTTATGAAACAAGGAAACAGAGCCAGCTTTTTCTACAGCCTGCACTTGACCTGATGTAAAGGAATAGGAAAAAAATAAAGAAAGGAAGGAGGAGGGGAGGGAGGGAGGACTGGGCTTTGAAGTTGAGAGGCCAAAGGGATTTGTGATTAGCTGGGCCCTGAGAACGGTGAACAAGATTAATTACACGTCTATATCAAGACTGCAGGGTAACTCTGTTATTCCAGGGAGAACAGACCTCGCACTCTTTAGGCTGTTGCCTAAATTACTCAGATATCAGGACCTGGAACCAACTGTCTGGCTCATCTCAGAGCCAGGGGACAGGGAGCACCCTCCACCATGGATGGTGGTTTGGTAACCACCCAGGATTCTAAGAAAGGGAAACTATCGTGCAAGTGCGCAAAGTAATTGTCAAAGACCTTGCTTCCCTGGACCCAAGGGTGAGGAGACGGGGCAGGTGAGCAACCCCCTCCCAGGGCCAAGACAAGTGCACTGAGCTGGGGACAGGCTGGCCAGGCTCTCCAGCCAGGGGGAGTGTCAGGGATGCTGGTGACCAAGTCCCCTGGAACTGTCTCACAGGTGCCCACAGGAAACGCCAGCAGCCGCCAGCCTCTGCCACAAGGTAGACTCTCCTGGAACACACCTGACACCCTCAGACTCACCAGGCTCTGCCATGGTCTTTCCTGGAGAAGAAGGACATGCCAGGGCCAGAGGCTGTCCCAATTAGTGTCCCTTGATGTCCCATGCCCTTCCTGCCCCAGCCACTAAGCAGGTATATTTTGGAGAAAAATGGGAGAAGCAGCATAAAATTAGCACAGAGAAAACAAGCAGAGAAGGATGTTCCTGCAGCAAAAGAAGAGAGGACAGAAGGTTTTTCTGGAAAGTGTCCGGAGACTAGAACACGGCTTTTCGGGCGCACGTGTTGGCAGCAGGAAATGGTATGCACATATGTGTAGTGAATGCACGTGCATGAACAAGAACCACGGCACAAACGTTTCTTCTCAAAATGTCTTCTCCATCAGTGCAGCAAAGCTGCCTCGTGCCAGCCTGGCTGCATTCGAGCTGGTGGGAAGGCAGGAAAAGTGTGGCACGCGGAGATGCCATTTTAAATGCCACCAAGCCAGACCTTGCACACCTGCTCTCATCCCATTGGATGTCCCCTGGGCATGGCTAAGTGCAAGGCGGGCTGGAAAATGTAGTCTCCCTAGATGTTGGCCACACACTGGGCAAAAGCTCAGTGGCTTCTGTTCTTTAAAGGAGGTGGGGAAGGTGAACGGTGGGAGGCAGTTAGCTGTTCGGCTCAAACGGCTATGCAACATATGGAACGGAGTGTCTGAGGGGCGTTACCCTTTCAGCAGTGTCCCTGGTATAGATCTCTTAAGTGGTGAAACTCAAGATGATGGGCCCAGGTGCTAATGAGCCAAGCTTCTTGTGGACAGGGGTGTGTCAGGGTGACGGACAAGGCCTGACTGACACCTAACCTTCAGACACCACTGTCTCCTGTGCTCATTGCATGCACAGCACAGAGCACTGGACTCACTGGCTTCTGACATTGCCTACCCATGGGAAAGAGGAGGTCCTGAGACAGGGGCTTCCACAGAATCTCGTCCACCGAGATTCCCCACTTGACCTGGAAAATTAGCAAACTGGCCCTGAGTTTCATTAACGTGAGTCACCACTCCCAACTCTGAACGAGTCAGGGAAACCAAAGAGTCTGAGGGAGAGTCACCGAAAAATGATGGAAGCCAGGCCTTTTGAGGATCTGTCCGCTGGCCAGCCAGACTTTCAGAGACATGTGTGTCCCCCTGCATCACGAGTGACTGCCTAGGGAAGCTCTGCACATCCTTTCACACTGACATAAATAATGACCTCAATGCACTACAGATCTAGAGTTCATGCAGTCGACAAGCCCATACCACAGCCTTGCTCATTAGTAGCTGTCCTGTGTGGTTTGCCGTCAGCAAACAGACACCCTCGAGCCACAGTGTGAGACCCCACCCCTTCTTTGGAATTAAAGGGCATGCCACAGGCTGCGGTCCGGGTGTCAGAGGCTAAGACTGGGACACCGGGGCGGGGCGGGGGGGGGGGAGTTCTGTGCAGGAGGAGGCAGGTGGCTACTGTGTCGGTCTTGCTGAAATGGTTCCACTTTTACAATCGTTGGACACCAGGGTCACTTTTTAAAGCTATTAATAAAATCATCTCAGTGGCTGGTGTTGACAGAGGGTATCCTTTAGCAAGGGAAAGGTGGCTCAAGACCCCGGGTTCTAGGCATGGTCATTTCACAGCTTTAAATAGCCTGTAACCACACTCAAATCTGTTCCTCTGCCCTAAACCTAAGGACTCTGCGAAGCCCGGATGGCGTACGCCACGTGAAAGTGAGAGATGCATGTCTCCAGGTAGTGAGCGAGAGCCACCCTGGGGCCTGGGAGGGCTGCCGGGACCTTGGGACACCCTCTGTAAACTGCAGAACAGAACTGCCCGTGCTGCTGATACTCCCTGCCTAGGCAGGGAACCTTCTGGAAGCCAGAGGGGCCCACGGAAGCAATCCTGAGGTGTCTGAAAACCTTTCTAAACAACTATGTGAATTTAAAGGAAAGAAAACAGCCTATCTTCTATGAAAACCTTGATTTTCATGGCTGATGAGCGTGAGGACCTCTGGCTGAGCCATGTCTCTCCTCCCGGGACCTGACCCAAAGGGCCCGCCAGAGGCAGCGGGGGGTCAGGCGACAGTGCAGGTGCAGCACCTCAGGTAGCATTTCAGGAGAATCTCTGGCTGCCGGGCTGGCTACAGCTGGAGTCAAAGAGCCCTGCGAGTGGCTTCTGCAGACATGGCAGGCCAGCGGGGCTACACAGAGGGGCGGGGAGGAATCAGCAGTGACCGAGGCCTTCTGAGCGGGCACCTTGGCAGGAACGCTCCGGTCACGGAGACGGGGACCCCAGAGGTGGCCTGAGGTCTGCAGCTGCTTCATCTTGGGGAGGAGATGATGTTGTCACACAGGGAACTTGGGCCCCAGCCCAGCAGGGCACAGAAAAGCAAAGCCTGATATCTGCCATGTCACACGGCGATCGATGAGTCACCATGGGGAGGGTCGGAGCTCTGTCCCTTGTTGTGCAGTTGAATATCAAACATGGGTGGCAGCAGTTGTGGTGTCCCAGGAAGGGCTTAACGGGTTGTCAGATGCACAGGCCCAGGATGGATGCAGAGAAATCTGGCCGGAGTTGTCCCCACTGCAGAGTGGATGGACACCACGAAGGGAGTCAGTGCTCGCCCAGCAGGAAAAGAGGGAGGCGGGAGCTGGAGCCTGCGGGAGGTGCCCTGGCTCAGTAGTCTGCATTTCCAGCTCCCCGCTGAACTCCCCACATCCCCAGGGCACTCTCTTCATCCCAGGAGCGTCCTCGCCCTGCAGAAAGGATCCAGCGCAACCCTGAGGCCCCGGGACTTGGAAAGGCTGCCAGCAAAGCAGGCCCTTGGCTGGTGTCTGGACACTTGGGTTTGGGAGGTTCCCACCGTTCCCCGAGCTGGTAAGAGTGGATCCTGTGCCCACGCTGTCTGTCCCAGGATGGGGCTGGTGCTGCGCACCCGCTCTCCTCTGGGAGCCTGGGATTTTGGCAGCTGCCAGGCAGAGGCTGCCTCTGTAACCAGCCCCGGGTAAAGACCCTGGGCTCTGAGTCTTAATGAGCTTCCCAGGTAAGTGACATTTCTCACGTGTTGTCACAGCTCGCTGCTGGGGGAGGTAACCTTGCCCTGTGTGATGGCACTGGGAGAAGACTCTGGAAGCTCCCGCCTGGTTTTCTCTGAGCTTGAATCTGGTCTGGCCTTGTATCCTTTTGTAATAAGTCGCAGCCATGAGTACGACTGTGCTGAGTCCCGTGAATCCTCCTCGCAGATCATCAAACCGAGGTGGCTGTGGGGACCTCAAACATGCACTCCACCCTCCTGGTGCAAGGAGGGTCTGCGTTGTCCCTGTCCTGGTGCCAGGACAGTGACTCCCTAGCCACCAAGGGCCACTTCCACTCTGAAGCCCACACCTGGGCTCTGACCTCTCGGGTCCCCGCTGACTCCTCGCACAAGCTGCTGCACAGGGGACCTGCCCTCCTGAAGCCACAGGAGCCCTTCCAGCTGGGACAGAGCCTCGGGGTTGCCTGTGGCGTCTGGAGAGTCGGCCGTGAAACTGCGGGTGGAAGGTAAGTACCAACCCCCACCCCCACCTATCCCAGGGTTCGGCCGGAGCCTCTCCACAGAGAGACCCCGCCCAGCGCCAGCTTTGAGCAGGGGATGTGGACACCGTGAGGAATGCTATCTCCTTCCCTAGCCAGGCCTCACGGCAGATGTGCTAATACAATAGTCTGGAATATTCATCCCAAAGAATGTTGGACATGTCATAACAGAGGAATTGCCTCCCGGAGTTTCTGGTAGAAATTCTAGAGGGACCCTGCAAACCTCTCAGTCACACACCAAGGAGCCTCATCCTGAGGCCGGGAGTCTGACATGGGCAAGCTCCCCTAGGAGTGAGGAACGGACACGCCTTTCAGTCCTAGAGCAGGCATGGTCACTGGCTAGGCCAACTGCGGGTGCAGAAACATAGGAAAATAAAAGGGGGTGAAGCACCTTTCCTGCATATCACAGAGACCGAGGCTCCCAGCCCCAACAGACCAGACCCTGGAGGCAGCTACGCTCACCACGAAAGGAGGACACTTTGGGAATAGTGTTGTCACGACAGGGCCCAGCATCCCACTGACCCTGGAGCCCCTTCAAATGGTGAAACTCCGTGTCCCTGAAGGATTCACTGAGGCCCCAAACCCACCCCTGCTCCTATTCACAAATCAGTAATTATCCATCATGGGTGGGGGCTGAGGTCCGCGTGACCTGGTCCCTGCCAGTGGCCCCGATGGGCTGTCAGCAAGCTCCAGAATGTTGTGCCAGAAGGACCCTGTGGGATCTGTTCATCTCTGCAGTACCCAGACTGTGTGAAAAATACTCCAGAATCCTGGGAACTTCCCAGTGATGATGTGTATACATTAAAGAGAAAGCAATCATCACCTGGAAGCCCCTCAAAAACCACCGGTGGCCACAGGAGGAGATCCCAAGCCACTGCTGCATGTCTACGATCTGAGCAGGGGACTGCCTGGGCCACCCAGTGGGAGCTCTGTAGCCTCCCTCTGTTCTCTTGGTGACAGCCACGTCCAGTGCACGGCCAGCCGCAGCTGCTGCTCCCTGTCTGTGTGCGAGCGGGGAAGGAAGGCCCAGTGGGAAGTTGCGGGCTGTACGGGAATCGCTAGGCAGAGTCAGACACAGCTGGGCTTCACCTGGAGGCGGCCTCACCAGCTGTGCGATCCGAGCAAATGACTCCACCTCAGTCTCCATCTCCCCATCCTCGAAACCGGAAAGTCCTCACCGCTCCCGACTGTGAAGACGAGGAAACACCGCTCAGCACTGAGGCGTGGGACCAAGAACACTGGTCCCACCACACAGGGTTCCGATTTCTAGGATGTGGTGGGGAGGAGAAGGAGAACAGGGTTCTTGGTCATATAAATTTGGTAAACACAGGGGTTAAACTGTGTTAAAGAGATTTCTTCAAAGATAGAATTCCCAGGGCCTTTGATGCGGGAATATTTGTTCTGAGTTTCCAGGAAGGAGGTTAGAGGAAAGCGCCTTTCCTAGATATATTTAGCCACGGAAACCTTTCTTATGGGTGGCACTTATGAAAATCTTGGCAAAGCACAAAATCATCCAGAAAATTAAGACATTCGTTGAATAATTCAGGGCTTGCTTTGCACTGCAACTCATAATGCTATTAATTATTAAATAAGTTTTAATTACCAAATAATGTAGATTCCTTTTCTTGTCCAAATATATAGCTATGGTGGACCTATGTTGGTCCTGTCGGCCACATCCCTTCCTCTGAGGGGCTTTAGTGATGGTTGCAAACCCCGACACCTCCGGCCTCAGCGCACCGATGGGCAAGTGACCCAGGCCTGGACGTCCGTGACCCAACATCCCCTGCACGCAGTGATTGGTCTGGAGGTGGTCTGCTCCCGAGCAGGGCCAAGCAGACCCTTCCTCAGCTGGGAAAAGACTCTTCCTGTTGGGACGGATGCCTGGAAAAAGGTATTGGCAGCAGGTGGGGAAGCAACCAGACCCCGAGAGTGCAGAGAGGGTTGGGAGGGGGCCCTGACAACATCTTTGCACCCCTAAATGTTGCTACCTCTAGATCCAGCCATGAGCCTCCCAGTTACAAGAGACATTCTTGTTATGCCTAAACTGGTTTGAGGTTTGTCAGTCCCACAGCCCGTAAATGTTGAACTGAACCATCTGAACCATCCACGATTCTGTAAGCCGTTCACCATGCCCTGTTATTCCCCTGCCCTGACTCCTCAATTCTCTTGCCTTAAACCTCAGCAGAACAAGACCGAAAATATATAGTCTTAAAAGTAGTGCTGAAGTAAAATAAAATATGTAGAGATCAATTTTTAACTGTAATGTTTTATTTGGGAAGAAAGAATTGCAATTCGGGGCGTGCATATAGGCTGAGTGGTCTTCGGTATGGCTGAGGAACAAAGAAGGGTTTGGGGTTTTTACAAGGAGAACCAGGACGTGTTGCTCTTTGGGGAAGTTCGTGAGCACTAGTCAAGTTGTGGGGAGCTGGCAGCTCCAACTGGTGAATGACGGCTGTGGGTAAAGCTAGTCTGAGAGTCGAGCAGGTCTTTTCAGAAGCCATTAGGTAAAGCCGGTCTCAGGTGACAGCCGAGCTTACAGAGAATTATATCCTTGGAGCAGGGCTATGTGTCCTGAGTGCTTTCCCCTTGGCTTCAGCACTCTGTTTTAGTTGATTATGACAAGAATGACCCAATTCATGTGATCAACATTCACAGTAGCAACTAGGTTATAAGGTTCATTTTTTTTGCTTCCCTTGGAGATTTTAAAGTGCCTGACCCACTGCCTTGCATGGAACAGGCTCAATAAATATTCATGAACTATGATAACAGAAGCACTGTTGGAGCAGTAAGGAACCTGAGAATGTGAAAATTCTCACCATCATTTGCTCCTGGGGACTCCAGAGTGGGCTGTGCCACCCCGCAGACCCCCAAACCATCCTTTGGGACAGGGAAGAAAATACTAGAACTTGTATTTATGGATATTTTAAGCTGGAAACATAAGGTATCTATTAGGCTTTACTAAGATTTAATATGTGATTAACAAACTATAGCACTCGTGTATAACTTGAAACGTGTGTATCTGGGGTACGCTTGATTTATTTTACAAATAGGCCCAAAAACGCACAGAAAGCGCCATTCTGGCCAACAGAGCCTCTGAAATCCAGAGGCCTGGCTGGTGTGGGATAGTCACTCAATAGCCCCGATTCTCAAAGTGGAGTCTCCAGGTTAGCACACCAGCATCTCCTAGGAATTTCTCAGAAATACAAACTCTTGAGCTCTGCCCCAGACTCACTGAACCAGGAACTCTGGAGGTGGGCCCAGCAACCTGTTGGCAAGCCCTGCAGGAGGACCTCTGCTCCACAGCACACCCAGGCCAGGCTCCCAGCAGAGTCAGACGCACCTGGGTAGCCAGTGTGACCGGACATGTGCTCAGTCCATGTCGATGTCCCCGCACCCTGAAGTCCACAGCTGAGCACACAATGAGGAGTGCGCTGTGGTGCGTGGCTTCACTAATGCACGACGACAGCTTTGAAACAGTCCTCCAAACTCTGCGGCACTCCTTGCAGCACAAGATGAGGTCTGCATCCCTCTGCTTGAGTCTGGTGGGCCATGGCTGCTCTGCAGTGACGCTGGAGGATTCCCAAGGCTGAGTCAAAAGAGGCCAGGCAGCCTCTTGCCTGGGTCTCCTGGGATAGCCATTCATGGGACACCCTGTCTTAAAGCCCATCACCGCTCCCCTGAGAAGGCCCAGCCCCAGGGGAGGCCACAGCAGGTTCTCCAGCCACTGCTGAGCCAGGTGTGGGGGGAGAAAGAGCCCTCAGTCTCAGATGACTCCAGCCTCCTGCCATTCGAGCCTTCCCAATTGAGGACCCAGAATGACAGAGCCAAGACAAAGCCTCGCGCTGAGCCTGTGTCCACACCTCTGACCCACAGCATCCATGCACATAATGTGATGATTGAATATTGTTTTCCATCGCTAAGTTTGGGGGAGTTTGTTTCCAGCAATAGATAATTGCATGGAACAAGCGATCTCTGACCTAGAGCTGGGAGTGGAGCTTCGGCTGAGCACTCAGCAAAGAGTGCAGCACAGGAGGCGTCAGCGCAGCACAGAGCTCCATCTTCCAGCCCCGGAGTCGGGGACCTTCATAGCATGCCCAGTCTGCCCCCCTCCCTCTACGGGAAACACTGAAACAGAGATTCAAGGTGGCTCAGTCAAGATCCCAGGGTGAGCCACAGCAAAGCCAGGGGAGGTCCCAGCACAAGACAGAGTAGGAGAAGGTCACAGACTTTGGAGTGAGCCAGCCCGGGTTTGAATCCCAGCTCTGCAGCTTTGAGCAATTTTCCAAGCACTGTCTTCATTACAGTATCGACAAGCAGATCACGTTAAATGAGAAAAGGGTTACTATACAAAAGGTAGGCCCGGCTCTCAGGCTTGCAGGGACTCTATCTGTTGTCACTGTCCCATGCTACTGAGCCCAACACACTCACCCCACCCCCTGACCTGGCCAGCTGGAGCCACAGCCCCCCAGGGCTTTCTGTGGGTGTGAATGTGATTGGAGAGCCCAGCACCATGTGAATTCTCTGGCCCTGGAGGCGGCTCACCCAGTGAGTCCTGCCCTTGGTCCATACCAGCCGTTTATACCCTGACCCAGAATGACTGTTATTTGCCCAGGATTAACCACTACAGAGACAGGCTGAAAATCCTGGAAAAGGGAAACAGGGGACGTGCTGATGGCTTGCCTCCCCGCCTCTGCAGCCCTCTCGCTCTCCCAGCGGACCGTGTGCCTCCACCCGCAGCCAGCTGGAGACCAACACTGACCCCCGCAGGGCAGGGGAATGCAGCCACAGAAAGCAAGCTACATCACACTTAGCAGGGCCACACTGCCACCCGGCCTGCTCTCACTGCGTATCCTAGTTCCAGAGGTGGACTTTTTCCTTGGGCACTTGGAGGAACCCTGACTTGCAAGTCTCAGTGTGCCTGGATCCAAGCCTTCTCCAAGCAGACATGAGTTAATAAAGAGGTGCCCTTCGGAGCCAGGGAGTCAGGTGAGGGGAACGAGGGGCCCTTCCTCAGTGGTGGGGATGGGGCTGCACTCCATGTTGTCTCCTCGAGGCCTGGGTGACCTTGGCCTCCATAAAGCAGCAGCCCTCACGCCTCCTGGTCAATCCTCCACCCATTCCCATATGAGAGCAGAAGGGGCCCAAAGCCAGACCAGCTCCACCCCAGCAGACCCATGCCAGCGATCTAATGGTGACACCGTAGTGCCTGGCCATGCAGAAGTCCGACAAGGCCAGCTCCTCTCCGTCCTGCCAGCTGCCACTCTCCACCTGCACCCACGTGCCTGGCATCCACATTCCCCACCCTTGAGCATGCACTCCTGTTGAATTCAGGCCTGGGTAGTGCCCAGGAATCTGCATTGTAATAAGCACCCTCAGCCCTCATTGTCATAAGACAGGACGCCTGTGTGATTATCCCTGTTCACAGCCCTTGCTGACAGGCGGTGGGGCTGGTGCCCCTGGGTGCACCACGAGGACCTCCCGAAGCGCCTGTTCTCAGTGCTGCTCAGTCACCCTCTAGCCACTGCCAACTTGGTGAAGCGGTGTGACGCAGCGAGCTCCCTCGGCCACCAATTAGTTGTGAGGTGCTCCGGGTACATGTTCACATAATGCTCATGGCTTGCACGGGTGCCCCTGGAATATGCCAACATTCAGGTCAAAGAGCCTCAATAATTGCACACTAGGCCCCGAAGTTCCCTTCATTAGTAAGCCTAGTGCAAAGCAGCTCAGCGGCAGCAGCAAGGTAATTAGCGACTCTAATTAAAAGATTGGCTCACTAATAGTCACAACGAGCCGGGCATCGATGCGTTATACCCCAGGAGGCGTCTCCCCACGCACAGGCAGCCCTGACGGCTCTAGGACAAGGCAGCGCACCCTGCTGTCGGTCCATCCAGAGCCCTCAGAACACCCTGATTAGAGAAAAGCTTTGATTTTTTTCCCTATTTCATGCCATGTGACATTTTTAACTTTACACATATAACATGTATATAAAATATGAGACATAAAATAACGTGGGCATGGACACGTTATTGCCAGTCAGTGGAACTTTCAAGAAAAATCTCCCCCAAATTTTAATCCTGAAGGGTCAGGAGGAATCCTCTGGACACCCCTCCCAGTCACCACCCCTTTTGTATTTAGACACAGCGACAAGAGAATTCATCCCGGGAACCGCATTCGGTGCCTGCGCTCACCTCTGGTGCTTGCGGCTTGGGCCCAGCTCTGGCTCCTTTTCATTTTAAGTCCCCTCGGAGATGCCTGCAATGAACAGCCCATGTCGCCACACCACTCTGGGAGTCTCTGGTCCAGTTTCTGGTGTTGGGTCAGGTTTTTATGATCTGGTTTGGTTTTAGTCACAGGACAAAATGAGCAGATTGGATCAGTCTCCGAAGTCTCTCCTTTCCGACTTACTTTGGACCCAGATCTTTGAAATCAAAATGTCATAAAAATTGACTTGGGATCTATATTCAGGGGGAAAAAACAAGCTGTCACCCTGTCACCCTGCTCTCTTGTGTCCTGCTGCCACCTCAGAATGCAATGGTCTGCTAGCTGCTCTTCCCACCTCCCCTGCGCCCATCCTGTGCCACTGACTGAGTCCCTACGGGGCCACAGAGGACCAGGCCGGAGAGCCTTGGAGAGGGTGCCGCAGGGGACCCGCTACAACCAAGACTCAGCACACTGTTCCCCGCTGTTCCCGACGCCTCCCCTCCCCTCACCACCAAGGCTGCCTGACAGCCCCAGACCCTCCCTCCTGAAGCCCCGGAGCCCCTCGCTGGTGCATCACGTCACCATTCCCTGCTAGAAGGGTCCCTACTTGTCCCCTGCTGAGCCCTACATTCTACCACATGCCAGTTCAGGGTGGGGGGATCTGGGGAGCCCTAGTGCAGTACCCCTGAACCCTTTAGCTACCATCAAGATCTGTTTAAGGGCATCAGGAATAAATAGTACAAAGGGGAAGTTACTGGCATTAAAATAAATAAATCCATTGAGCTGCGTACCCGGCGCAGCCTCTCCCATGGAGTTCCAGCCGCACACGTGTGTCTGCAGGCGAACCTGCCGGTGTTGGCCCTCTCGGCAGCAGGACAGCAGTGTCATGGGATCAGCCACATGTCTGACCCACGTTGGAGAGGGCGTCACCAGACACACTCCTGCCCAGGGCTGAGACCACGCTGATGCCCATCTGGGCCAGAGCAGGTGGAGCCGAGTGTAGGGAGGGCAGGGCCGATGGAAAGGCTAGGGAGAATGTCCCCCGCCTTCGCAGAGAAGTCTGAGAACTGGGGCCCTGGCCATGCGCCTGGCCCTCACCCTCTCACAGCCACACACACTGAGGACGTGAGGCTCTGCCAAAGGGCCCCGAGATGGACAGCGTCCCAGGCTCTGTCCGGGATGTCCAGTAAGAGCCCCCACCGTGCACCACGTCTCCAGGCTGCTCCCTCCCGTCCGGGCACCCGACCCTGGGCCCCTAGGAGGATGCAGGCTGCAAGGCAGGCTGGGCGCGCACCTCCCCGGTCCCCTGGGTCTGAAGAGGGGCAAGAAGGAGGAAGACACAGAGGTCTATCCAAGGGACCAGCACCCACAGCTACTCTCAGCCCACCCTGTCCAGGGCACCAGCCTGGCTCCTGGGAGGCACACTCTCCTTTCCTCCTTTCCCTGTGCCCGATGTCTCTTATAATAACATGCCGTGGGCGGGGGACTCTATAAGGAACGAGTTGGCCCTGAAGAAGGAGCGTATATCCTTTCTATCCCAGCCTTCCCGTGAGGCGGGCAAGCCATCCCCCGGCCACAGCAGAGGGGTCCCTGCCTCTGCCTTGTGCAGCCCGTGGAAGGGAACCCTGCAGCAATGACGTGTGCCGAGGCAGATCAGGTGTTCCGTATTCCACGTGCTTGCACAGGGGATCAGACACGGAACATGGCCACGGGAATACAGGGACTCCTACGTGTTTTCACAGTGTGGCGACTGGCTTTTCCACAAAAACTTTCTTTCTAGTGAACTCTCACACAGGCATCCTCTGTATGAAAGGAAGAGGGTATCTCAGGTTGCTGCAAGATGGGTCTGGAACCCTCCACCTGCCCCTCCCTGCGGGCGCTCCATCAACACCAAGCACAAACCCCTGGCTCGAGGAGGCCTCTGTCCTGGGACATCAGGGCGAGCGGCCACCCACTCTCGGGCTGAGGCTGGAGCAGCAGGGCCAACCTCACTTGTAATAATATTTCATAGCTTTGGCGAGTGCAGGCCTTGCCCGTGTCCACAGACTCCAGGAAAGATCCCACACCTCAAGCCCACTGAAGGCCGCGCTGGGCAGAGGCTCTGCTGAGCAGGAGAATGGCCCTCCCCTCTCAGGGCTCTCTGTGGCCCCGACTCCCCATGCTCCTTTGTCCTCCCACCCCTGCCCCACTGTCCCCCGAGTGCATCTGGGACAGAAAATTGCTTTTTATGTGACGCTGGCACCAAAAGACACCTTCCTTCGTAGCTTTAGTGCATGAGTCAAAATGAACACAGTTCACTGACATTTCCACTTTCCATAAGAAAGCCTACCCATGGGATGCGGGCTCTCGGGTTTGGGTTTGGGATTTTGACTGGATATCAGGGAATTAAATCAGGGCTTAAGTCTCTAGGCTCGAGCCCTGGAGACCCAGGGGAAGGGCCACCAGGGAAGGCTTTCCTTCCCGAGATGGAGCAGCACCATCCGTGCATAGACTTTCTGAAAGAGGTTGTTCCACTGGCATGTTCTGCATCTCACAGAGCTTGTCACGCGCATCCAGAGAGGAAGGCCCCTTTCCACGCAGCGCCCAGGCCTTTCGTAGATGCAGCACGGGAGGCCCCAGCGCCCTTGTGGCGCTGAACGCCAGGTTCCCGGAGTTGCGCGCAGCACGGAGAGTCTCTGGGGCCTGCGCCTGGCCCTGCGAAGCTGCTGATGGGCGATCCAAGGGACCGGCCTGGCGCTCCTCACAGCCCTGCACAGGGTGCCTGGCTCCGTCCTGGACCTGCCTGAGGCCACCCCAAGCAGGGAGACTAGAACAGAGCACGGGACACCCATGTTGGGATTCCTCTCCTCAGTGTGCTCATCTGCCAAGTGGAACCAATAGAGGGAGCCACCCATTCTCTGTTATTGAGCACCAACTGTGTGCCCTGTTCTGGGGATTGCGGGACTGCAGTTAAGAAGACAGGGCGTTTCTGAGTCTGTATCTCAATGCTCTGTCCCCCAGAGCCACGGACAAGCCCTGCCTTTTTGAAAGCTCTTCTGAGAGCACTGCATAGGGAACCCCTAGGCACACAATGGCCACTGCGTGTCCAGAGGAGGAGGCAGTGCTCCACAGAGCACAGGGCAGAGGGCCACTGGGAGCCAACTGCTTGGGGCACTGGGGGCTCTAAGTCTCCGTGCTGGGCCTGGCAGGGGGGTCTTGGGATGTGTTTCTTCCATGGGTGAGCCATTTCACTGATTCCTGGCCCTAGGGCCGGTCGGGGTCTTAATGTGGAATGTCCAGACACACTTCTGCTTGGGGCCTTCATTGTTTGCTAGGAGGCTCCCTAAGTAGGCCAACCTCCATCCCAGAGTCTGCTTCCGCGGAAGCCTGGCCTGCAACAGTAGGTGCCCAAATATTTGTTGAATGAATGTACTGGACATGTTCTGTGTGTGTGTGTGTGTGTGTGTGTGTGTGTGCGCGCGCGCGTGCTTTCATGTGAACGCATATGTCTGTGCATGCAAGTGTGCACATATACACACATGCAAATATGTATGTATAACTGCATGCATGCACAGACACGTGTGTGCGCATGCAGCCTAATCTCCTGTCTGGCAAAGTCCGGGTCCCCATATAGAAGGAACAGGTGAACACCTCCTGGCACGAGCATGTCCTTGTTTTACTTATTCTGGAAATCCTGCGGCTCTAGTAAGGATTTCAGATATGAAGAGAGCCCCACCTCCTGGGAAATACAGGCGCAGGAAACCCTCAGCATCTGACATCTTATTTCCAAATGGCTAATCCCATGGCAGCCAGCCTGGCCCGAGGAGAGGTGATCTCACAGCACATCTCTGTAATGGAAGTGATGTGAAGATTGATCAAGGAGCATCATTTCTTGAATTAAGCTTTGTGGAAATAAAAGTGGCCTGTCAGAGCCCAGTTTATTACAAATTCTCAAGAAAATACAGACAAAAAGTGGCAAATTCATCTTGGTGCTCCAGGCACATGTGCAGCAGAAGGGAAGTTTCCACCCACAGGCTTCTTCCTGCACCCACAACCCCCATGCATTCTCTGCGGGGGGCTGGGAAAGAGCAGGCTGGGAGGGAGCTGACCCCGGAGAGAGGGACAGGCCAATTTTACCTGGACTCAGAAGCACACAGTGGTCAGGACCACATCCTTGCTTCCCATAACACCGTCTTGTGGGCTCCATCTCTGGGCTCCCATCGGAGGCAGCCCCAGGCCCTCCCAGGCAGGCAGAGCTGTCCAAAGGCCATGCCCATTGCCCCAGTCAACCAATACCATTAGTGTGGCCAACCAACGATGCCCAAGACCCCAAGGCCCTGCCCTGGGCATCCATCTAGCTATGTTCTCAGGAAGTTCCAAGTCCAGCTGGAAAGCCCAGTGAGCAGGGCAGTGGGATCCAGGGGACTTTACAAGCAAGAAGAAACGTGGCCAAGTCACCTTGGGTGCAGAGGGTTTCCTGGAGGAGGGAAGCTCTCAGGACATGGCTCCTGGGCATGACGCCACTTGTATGGGGTGGAAATGATGGTGCGACTACAATGATAAGGGGACACATTTGGGGGACAGGGGGCATCCAGGAGGCCATGTGTTTGGAGTGTAGGAGGCACCACTAAGGTGTCAGTCTGCAGAGGTGCCAGAGGTCTGAAGGATTCTTTACCCCAGGCTGCTCTATCTAACACCAGCTCACCCTCTCACACCCCAGCCAGGCGTGGGGGCACGCCGGGTCCTCCCAGCTGCTGGGCGTCAGCCTACTGGCTGCAGCACGCTGTCAACTGCTGGCCAACCTTACCCCACATGGTCCCTCTTCCTGCCACTAACAGTCTGTTTTCCAGGGAAAGGACTTTTATTGCAGAAGATAGTACGATAGCTTTTAAAAAATACACAAACATAGAGTAGATTTAATGATTAAAGTACATTCTGGATTTTAAAATGCAAGTTTTGCCATGGGTTGAATGTAGAAGATTAGGCCTTCTGGTTACTCCTGCTGTGTTATAAACCACTTAAATCTTAGGGTCTTAAATCAGCAGCACCCATTTGTCATGCTCAGGAACCTGCAGTTTGGGCAGGGAGCAGTGGGAGGGCTCATCTGTGCTCTGTGCAGCGTCAGCCAGGCGGACTCAGCGCGGGTGGAGGACTCGCTTTCAAGACGGTACACTCGCAGACTGACAAGCTGAGCTGCACAGAGCCAGGGCTGCAGACCAAGGGCTGCAGATCCTTTCAGCGTGGGCCTGTCCTTGGGGAGCTTGGGCTTCCTAACAGCATGGTGGCTGGTTTCCAAGAACAAGTGTCTGAAGAGAACAAAGCAGAAATGCATGGAAATTTATGACCTAACCTTAACTCACAGTGTCACCTTCACCACAGTCTCTTGGTTGAAGCAGTCTTAAGGACTGTGAAGACCAAGGGAAGAGGATATACATATATTAATATACATTCGACCTCTTGATGGTGGGTGTGTGATGAGACATACCTTTGTGCTCATATTAGCAAAATACTTCTTCCACGTGAGCATCAGGGGTGCGCGTCCTGCCCTGACCACCAGTGGAGCCATTCTAAGGAATGCCAGAAAGAGGGTCATTGATCCTAGTAATACTCCACACCTCATTCTCATCTGCATCTGTCCTCCCTCATGCTTCCTGCCTATGACTGAAATCCTTCCAAGGTGGAGCTTGAGAAACGCATGATGGTGCCAGGAGCACAATTCCATGGAGATGATGATAAATGCACTCACTGAGTGCTACTGGGTTCACTTGGCACACACATTTTCAGGGGTCACATTCCTGCCCTCCTTTGCCATATGCTAAGTAAGCAGGCTGCACTGAGAGCCAGGGACAGCGCTTTGGCTGTCAGCATCTCAAAAACTGGCCTAGTAGATTAAAAATGTTTTGCTCATGTAACCACACATTTGGACAAGAGCAGCTACTGGTGCTGGCTCAGCTGCATAGGGATGTCTGTCCTATTTCCGACTCTCCATGTGTTGGATTTTCATCCTGGCTGGTATTCATTGCCTCATAGCCCCAAGAAGGCTGCCACCACTCTGGGCATCATGGATCAATCCTATGGGCTAGCCAGCGCAGCCAGATTCCTTCTCTCAGTGCTTACTTCACCTTTTATCAGGGAGCAAAAACATTTCCTCGAAGCCGTTAGTAGCATACTTTAAGACTTAACAGCCAGAAATAATAGATCTCCTTGGGTTTGAGGAAGGCTGGCAAAGTGAATATTCTAGACAATGCCATGGCCCAGCCCTGGAGGCTAAGACCAGCCACGGTCAACCCTGGGGCCAGCACTTGGCTCCAAGGCTCAGAAGGTTTTGCCCAGCAAGAAAGAAAGAGGGCAAAGGCTCCTGCAAAACCAACCACAGAGATACCTGAGCTTTGCACGGACAGGCCGTGGAACCTGGGAGGAGGAAGAGGAGGAGGGTAGCAGATGTACCACTTTTGAGATTGGAAGAAAGAATTTTCTCAATTTTTTAAAAAGCAAAACAATGTGAATATCACACTTACTATACCTTCAGTTCTCACGCCTTCCAGACTTCCTCGTGTGCCCATTACGGGCTGTGTGGGTTGTTTGTTTGTTTGTCTTTTGAGCATTAATTTATTCTGTGTGCCATACCAGTGCTCAATCCAGAATGAAATGAGTGGGAAGATGAACCTTCTCTCATGACCATTTTTGCTGAGACACCTGGAGTGCCCACGGAGGGACCCGACAACATCCCCACCCAGCAGACCCTGAGATACATCCAGGAGGTGATGCAGGGGACAGGTTCTTACCAGACCATAGGGAAAAACTTCACTGGCTTTTCCCTCTGCGAGTCTTACTCACAGAGCTGTCCAAGGACACGGACTTGTTCAATCAGAGACATCATAAACAGCCAGCACAGCCACCACATGGGCTCTGCTTGAATTCGGCCTGTGGGCCGCCCCCAGGCAAGGGGACAGGGTCTGGAGATGTAGTTGTGGGTATCTGGAGAAGTGCACGTGGGAAAGGCAGGAACGACAGCTGCTCCACTCGGTAGATCTGGTGATATCCCAGGCAGTACACTCATGTCGCATCACGTCTTGCAGGTGTCTGAGGCCACACCAACATCCCCATTTTACAGAGGGGGAAACTGAGACACCAAATGTTTAAGCGACCTGCCCAGTTCTCACAGTGGTGAGCAGTGGAGCCCCGCTGAACAGCTCTGTCCTCCTGAACAGGAGGCCGATGGGCTTGGAGAGAATGGACGCGTCTGGAGCTGGTTGGTCCCAGTGGGGCAGTGCCAGGAGTGGGAGCTGAGGCTGGTCAGCGCATGGGGGTCTAGAAGGGTGTGGCGCAGGGGCGGGCTCCTCAGGAGGGCCAGGAGTTGAGGGAGTTGAGGGAACATGAACACCAGGTTGTCCACATGGACACGAGGCACCACAGATAGCATGGCTGTGACAGCATGGTCCCTGAGAGGAGGGAGGGGGCGCCGGCAAATCAGACAAGCGCCTCGTGGGGCCAGGAAGGCACTGCCCCACCTCTGACCTGAGGGGCTGCAGAGGAACAAGGCCCCCAGGGAAAGCCAGGGCTTGGGCATGGCACGGAGCCGGTGGGAGCATGCCGTAGAAAGCAGGGCATGTCGGAGAGGAAGTCCATGGTGTCACAGGGGCTCCCCAGGACTCGGGATGCTTTAGGCTGGGATACAGAAGGGCTATTATCCAAGGAGGGGACCAACACCAGCAGAAGCACATCCAGGGCTTTCTGATACCGAGACCCTCCTGGGCACGCCAGCCCGCAAAGCGGGAAGAACGGGCTGTGCCGTTCCCATTTCATGGCAGAGGAATGGAGACCAGCACAGGAAAACGTGCCCGAGGTTACACGGCAGTAAAAACAGGAGTCACACACACACACACAAAGCATTAAGCAGGTATCACGACTCTCTGGCCTCTCAGAATAGGACCCTCATCCCTGCCCCATTCCCAGAGCTAGAGCCCCTGAGAGCAGGTCTCACTGGTCGTGCCGAAGTCCTGAATCCTCACCCTCCTAGCCCCCCAGCACCCGTGACCTCCCCGAGGGCTGCAGAACTGATCAACATGATGAATGTTCAGCCCGTGGTGCCTCCTGTGCGGCACCCTGAGGGACATGGCCTCGCCCCTGTGATCTTTCTGCCCAAGACGCATCACCGGGGACCTGTGTGAAGACGCATGGCACAGGAGATGACTAATCTGTCATCTCCACAGGTGTCAAAGCCACGAAGGTCAGGAAAAGCTGGAGGGCCGCTCCAGATGGAGGACGGTGACAGGCGAACGCAGCCTGTGACTCTGAACCGGGTCCTCGGCCACAAAGGACATTATTGAGACAACTGAATGGGGCCGGGGCCTGGACGGCATTAAAGTGTCCGCGGTAATTCCCCAGTTGTGACAGCTGCTTCATGGTCGCGGAGGAGAAAGTATTTTTCTATAGGAATTACATGACTTACACAGGTATTTGGGAGTGATGGGCCATCATGTCGGCAATTTAATCTTAAATGATTGTGGGGAAAAATGCTCTCTGTTATACTGTACTTGCAATTTTCTTTTTAAGTTTGAGATTGTTTCAAAATAAAAAGTAAAAAAAAAAAAAATGTAGAGCCCATAGAGAGAAACACAGCTTTCCGTAAAATGAAACGTGCCGTGCTCTGTCCTAGCACAGGAGGCGACACTGAGACAGTCATGGCAGCGGCTATTAATAGAGCTGGCCGAGTACCAGGCCCAGCACAGGAACAGTGCTCGGGCTCCCATTAGTCACCCCTACAGGGGCTGGTGACAGGCACCCAACCTACACTTCCTGAACACAGGGCAAAGGGACAGGAAGTGCAGGCTGAAGGAACCTGCCCCTCCCCTGCACCTCTGGGCTGTGAGGCTTTGTGGAGGCTGAAGCCAGGCGGGACCCATGGGTCGTGCAGACGTGGTCCCAGGGTCCCACTGTGACTTGTGACAGGAGGAATCTTCCCCAAGATTCCAGCAAGATTCCCAGGGACTTCCAACTGGACCTTGGCTTAACCAATCCCTGCAGCTGAGGGAGCAGAGACACGCTGGGTCACTGACCCACACAGGCTGAGCCCTGGCCCTGCTCAGAGAGCAAGGGAAGGAGTGGGCGCCATGTGGCGCAGGGCTCTCCAGGTGTCTGCACCTGCCTGGCATCGTCTGCCCTGTCCCCCAGGCCAGCACGCTCAGATCATCTCTGTCCTGGGACCCCAGTGCACAGGCTGCGAGCGGGGAGAGGCCCTCTGCCTTTTGCCCCCAGACTGATTTCTCATGAAGCCTCTTTAAACGACAGTGGGGAGGGGTATTTAAACCAGAGCTACCTTGGAGAGTTTCCCTGCCCTCTCAGTGCCCTCCTCCCCACCCGCAGCTCCCATGCCGCCCCCACCTCCTGCCTTGCTCGCAGTGGCCCCTGCCCTCTCTGTCATGCTGATTTCTGTGAACAAATAATTCCCGTATTTGTGTGGTAGGCATAGTTTTTGCGTTTTATGGTTTTGCTTAAAGTGGGACATGCCTATAAGTCAGCATACCCAACCCACATAGTTGTAAGACAAGATATACATTTTTTTCCTTAGAATAATCGGCCCCTATAGGTGGATGCAGCACAAAAATATGACAATCCATGGACTTAACACTGGGAAACTTGCCTAAAAGATCAGAGATCAGTGTAAGCTGTGGTCCATCCGCCCCAGAGCCACCTGGTTACTCACTGAAAATGCAAATCCCAGTCTCACCCGTTGACTCGAAAGCGACAGAAAGGAATCCCGGAATCTGTTTTTAACAACCTCCCATCCTGGGGACTTGGGGCAGGAGCTTCAGATGAAGAATGGGAAATGATGATGAAGGCAGTACTGTTCAGAGGAGCTGTGTGTGAGAGAGAGAGAGACAGGGACGGGGACAGACGGAGGTGGGTCCCTGAGGATCTGATCGCAGAGAAGCCAGCAGGTGACGGCGTCCTGCTGTCACACGCTAAGCATCATCTCGTTGATCCATAATGACAAGGCAGAAATGAAAACTCCCTTCCCTTCTTTCTAAAAATAGGCTCTTCTCTCTGCCCAGCAGAGGCGCCCCGAGCCACACCAGAGCTGGCTCTGGCCAGAGAAGCCTGTCGACTGCCGTCCGGGGGACCCCAGCTCCGCCCCAAGCCTGCGGACTGGCCCACGCCCCGTGTCCATCACTGCAGCCTCAGAGGAGTGACCACAGCACTCGTCCCCTTCCCTGGGACACGTGCTAGTTCTGCCCTTTTCCCAGAGCAGATTCCTTTCAATAAACTCGCAGCCGCTCCATCATGAAGACAAACACACACAGACGGAGCCTCGGTGTGCCTCTCACCGGCATGACGTACAATTTGTTTTAAGATTCTTTGTGGAAACTAGAGCTACGCTTGATCGGAAAAGTCAAACTGGAAGGGGGAGGAACTTTAATCCTCTCATCTCTCTTCCGGCCGTGCTGTCTGTACTCGCATAAGTGCACACACTCGGCTGTGAAAGCTGGGCCTGGGCACCCGCCTGCGAGGACACCGGAGGCCACGTGGTCCTCCCTGCTGCCTCCGCAGCCCGTGCGGCTGCCCTGGCGAGGTGGAGTTGCAGCGGTCGCCAGGCTGTGGGCTCTGACTGATCGCAGGGGACTGCGGATCAATGAGTGTTCCGGGAACGGCCCGTAAACAAAACTGCCATGTGCCTCCCACGCATAAATGATGGCATTTTTCAAAAAGGCGTCGATGCTGTGCTGACGGGTCACTCTGAAGTGCTCCTGCGTCCGCGAGAGCTTCTAAGCACTGTTTTCTGGAAACTCAGAACATGTGGGGTGTGGGACACTTCCTTGATGTTTGAGAAGAATCCTCATGAGGCAAAGCAGGAGGGACCGAGAACAGATTGGGGCTCGCTGGTGAGGACCAGGGAGGGCAGAGAGCAGGACGGAATCTTCTGGCGAGGGGACCGACTTGCAGCTTGACAGCAGCGACGGTGACGTGACTCTGTGCAGCAGCCAAAAGCCATAGAGCCACACACCAGGAAGAGCGAGTTCTTCTTTAACCATGTTTAAAATACACTTTATTAAATTAACACATTTTAATAAATCAAAAAAATTTAATAAAAAATTTTTAAACAAATCTTCAAATGACAAAACTCTGACAGAGTGGGGGGAAAGGTGAGCTCTGGTTTGGACAGACCTGCCATTTACCAGTTATGGGCTGTAGGCAACTGAATTAACCCCCACAGCCGCCCCAAATGCTTTTATTAAGGCAAACCACAGCAAAGTATCGCCTCATATTTGTTAGGATGGCTATTTTCAAAAAGAAAAAAAAATAGCAAGTGTTGGCAAGCATATGGAGGAAAGAGAACCCTTGCACACTGTTGATGGGAACCTAAATTAGTGTAGCCATTGTGGAAAACGGTACGGAGGTTCCTAAGAAATTAAAAATAGAACTACCATGTGATCCAACAACCCCCCTACTGGGCTTATAGCCGAAGAAAATGAAATCAGTGCGTTGAAGAGATACCTGCACGCCACGCTCACGGTAGCGCTATTCACAGTAGCCGAGACGTGGAAATAGCCTCAGTGTCCACGGACAGAGGAATGCACACAGGAAGTGTGGTTGTCACACAAAGGATCACTATTCCGCCTTCAAAGGGGGGGAAATCCTGTCCTTTGCAGCAATACGGACGAACCTGAGGAGTTGACGCTAAGTGAAACAAGCCAATCACAGAAAGACACTGATCCCACTTATACGTAGAATCCAGAAAAGTCGAACTCATAGAATGGCGGTTAGCAGGGGCTGGGAGGGGTTAGGGAAAGGGATGTGAGAGGTTGGTCAAGGGATACAAAGTTTCAGTTAGATAACACTAAGTAAATTCTGGAAATCTATTGCACAGCAGGTTGATTATAGTGAATAATAATACAGTGTATACTTGAAAATTGCCAAGAGAGTAGATTTCTTTGTTTTTTTTTTTTTTTTTGTTTTGAGACAGAATCTCACTCTGTTGCCCAGGCCAGAGTGCCGTGGTGTCAGCCTAGCTCACAGCAACCTCAAACTCCTAGGCTCAAGCAATCCTCCTGCCTCAGCCTCCCGAGTAGCTGGGACTACAGGCACACGCCACCATGCCCGGCTAATTTTTTCTATATATTTTTAGTTGTCCAGCTAATTTCTTTGTATTTTTAGTAGAGACGGGTCTCACTCTTGCTCAGGCTGATCTTGAACTCCTGACCTCAAGTGATCCTCCGGCCTCGGCCTCCCAGAGTGCTAGGATTACAGGCGTGAGCCACCATGCTTGGCCAAGAGAGTAGATCTTAAATGTTCTCACCATAAAAAATAAGCATGTGAGGGGCTGGATATGTCAGTTATTTGATTTAATCATTTTGTGAAAGTATACATATATCAAAACATCACGTTTTGATAAAACCATAAACATACACAATTTTCATTCTTCAATTATGTCTTAGAGAAACTGGAAGGACAACAGAAGGGGTGAGGCAGAGGCGCGGACCTCCACACATAACCTCCTGGACCTCAGGCTGTCAGTACAACAGTCGCCACCTCACAGGCAGGCACAGGCACCACACCGCACGGTGGCTGTGTGCCGGGTGCTTCTAGACGCCAGCCCCCGCTCTCCCACCTAAGCACTCTGACTCCCTTTTGGGGATCCACCTTCTCCATGATCCCACCCCATACCCACAAGTTCCAGGGGTGAACATCGATCCTATTGACTTGACCCTAGCTACCACAGTGGCAACCCGGTCAGGGACAAGAAGCCAATGACAAGACAGGCTTGTGAGAGAAAAAGGAATGTCCATCTTTTTCCATGGGAGCCAGATGAGACTTGTTCTTTTTTGCTTGACATGAATAAAGAAGGTCCACACCCAGGAGGGGCTGGCAGCCCTCTTGGGACCTTGAGGGGAGACCCTGCCTGGAAATGGAGCAGGGAAACATAGTGACAGAAACTGAGTCCTGGTCACATTATTTATGCCTGGAGCAAGTCTTACCTGATGCTGTCAAAGTATTGTTTGTTGAATAATCCAGTAAGCATTCTCCCTAGTTTAAGACTGCAAAAGTGAGGCTGTTACATACAGCATAAAGATGGTGACCCACCCCTTCACACGTGAGCAGAGAATAGGTCCTCAGCAAAGGACAGCCATGGTCATCATCATTACCACTATCATTTTGTGTTCATCTTCTGTCCTGAGAGGTAACAGGAGACACTAAAGCAGACCGAGCACTCTGCCAGTGTGCTCAGGGGCTGAGTGGTGTGGAGAGGACACACAGTCTCACAAAGCAAGGCAGCAAGGGGCAAGGCCCTGAGGAGTCTCACAATGCAGCTCTGAGGATGAAAACACCAGCAGGAAAAGGCGTAGAGCTTGTCTTATAATCGGTGGCCCTTGACCTGGCCGTGATGCATACATGCGGCAATGGGAGGGGAGGAAGCAGGAAGAAGAGGTGTGGGAGCTCATGCTCAGGGCTCCCTCCTCCGTCCCCCCATGGAGTCAGAGCTGGCACTCAGCATGGCACACCCAGGACCAACATTTCCTCCTCGTGTCCAGGTTACCGGTCCCCAAAAGTGACAGGGGAGGGGCCTGGCCTCAGTGTTCCTGGAGCTCCCAGGAGATTCCAACCAGCAGCCACGCCCCAGAACCCCTGGCTCAGGTGGTCAAAGTGTGTCCACAAGCCCTGTGTTACCACATGGACCCACATTCTCCAAGTTAGAAATGAGGCAGACACTGGGTGCCCAATAAGGTCATTAAAATCATAATAATCATGACCAATATTTAACCTCAGAGGTTTTGGAGGTACACTGAGAGCACAGATTGGGGTGGGGAGAATGAAAGACAGGTGACAGGGAATGAGGTGAGCCACAGGTGCCGCCATCCCCCCGCAATGGACGGCCGAAAGTTCCCAAAGCGCAGAAGGGAGCGGGTCCGCTGTCCCTGCAGTCTGCTCCCCTGCTTCTCGTCACAGGAGCGCCTGGCCCTGCGGTGTGACCAGACCTGTGATTTCACGATCCCAGGCCCCTGGGACAACCCAGTGGCACCACCTGGGCTCAGGTGGGGAGCAGAAGTACCCCACACAGACGTGCACCATGCTGGCCACCACGCCCACTGTCACCCTGCGCTCTGCCCTTCACACGTCGTTCCCACTCGGGTTCCCGTGTTACTCTCCCCCTTCTACGAGGCCCTTGGGATCAGAGGACGCCCTGAGCCGGGGAGTTCGTGTAAGGATTCTTGCCCACAGCCAGGCTCTAGAGTGGACGTGACACAGAGAACCAAGAGTTACTATAGTAAATAGTGCATAGTTACCAAAACTAAAACTGCTTATGTTTAAAATAAAATAAATCCAATAATTCCCGGATCCCAGGAATGTATCCGGAATGCCTGTAAACTGCGGAGACGGTTGCCCTCAATTCCGCAGAGGCACAGGGAGAACCAAGGAACATCCAAAGCCAGGTTTTCTCAAAACAAAGGAGATTCCGTCTTCTCCCCATTTTGGGTCCGAGAGATTCACACCGGGTGGAGGAGAAAGTGGAGCGTCGCCCTCTTTGAGGGGCTTGGCGTGGTTCACTGCAGCCTGGCAATCGAGGGCCGTGGGCAGAGGTGACCCAGGGGTAACCCAACTTGTGGGTCTCCAGGAGTTCCAGCAAGGGGTACATCAGACTCAGGGCAAAGCCCGGGACTGGGGACAGCCAAAAAGCAACAAGCGCTGTGTGTTTCTTTGTCTTCAGACTCCCCCCTAAAGAAAAGATTTTCATTCAAAATTCAGCTGTCATTGGGATAATACAATTTTTTAAATTATGAATGGATTTTACCTAAACTCAATAAAGTTGAGTGGATGTCTTTGAGATTTTAAGTGCATGAAAAAGAAGTCAATCCCAGTCTGGTATATGACTCTGCTTTCCTCAGCAATATGTTTCTGAAATCTTCGTAAAGTTGATCTTTTTTCCTCTTCCTTCCTTCTTTCCATTTGTTTATTGATCCAGGCACTGAGGACATAGCGGGAAGCAAGACAGGCCGGAGTCTGGCCCTCATGACTCACGTAGAAACGAGCAGTGGCGGAAGCATTTCAGTTAGTGCCAAGTGCCAGGAGCAAAAGGAAGCAGGGTGACATGGGGGCCACGACAGCTCCAAGGGTGGGACAGTCAGGACAGCTGCTCTGAGAGGGCGGATCTGCAGAGACTTCAAGGACAACAGACAGACCCAGGGCAGGACACCCCAGGCAGAGGGAACGCGAGTACCTGCCAAGACTGCAGAAGAGCAGCAGAGATGACTAAGATGCAGACGGGAGAAAAGAGTCACGGCCATTTATTGAGGACTTGCCCTGCACCAGGCTCGATAAGAGAGTGCTTTGCAAGAACTTACTCTTCGATCCTGGGGCTAGGAGCTACGATTCCTACTGCACAAGGTAGAGTATTTCGGTCCAGCTCCCGAGACCACACTCCCAACCACAACGCCGTAGGACAAGAGCACAAGAGACTGTAACAGAGGGCAAAATACAGACAGTGGCCTTGAGGAATAGAGAAGAGTCTGATGGAAAGAGGGTCAGGACTTCACTGGGGACAGATGACACAATGTGGCAGAGGCTGAATCATAAAATTGATGTCACCCCACTCTGTTGGCAGGAAGCCTCGTCTTTGGAGCCCTGAGCAAGCCGCCAAGGAAGAGGCTCACCACCGAGGCAGCCATGCTGTGAGGAAGCCCAGCCACACAGCGGCCACATGCAGCGCCAGACATTGGAGTGAATAAACCTTCTGCTGACTCTGGAACCTTCCCAGCTGATGCACCACACATTGTGCTCTTTCCAAATTCCTTGCCCACAGAATCCATGAGCATAGTAAAATGTTGTTTTGCCAAGTTTTGGAGGTTTGCTGTGTAGCACTAACTGAAAGCCAATTAAGCACAAAAAAAGAAAAAGAAAAAAAAGCAAAGGTTCTGATGCCTCTGAAGCTCTACAGTAATTTCAAATAGAGGAATTGTGCTCTGAGCTCCAGTCCCTGAGTCTGAGATGTCACTGGGATATTAGAAGCCACCCCACCCTCCTTTGAAAGGTAAGGCTCAAGGATGTCACTTTCTCAAAGGCCAGTGCACGAGGAAGTCTGAACTACAGTGTGGACCTCCCCATTCCCTTCTCACCCTGGGGACACTTTCTGCCGTGCCACACCACCTCCATATAAAAGCCCTATAAACATAGAGCAAACGTACTGTAAATTTTGATGACACATGGAGAAATGCCCCGTAAAAAGGGACATAAAAGCTTCAGCTCAACTGAGTAATAAATTTAACCTATCTCATTAACATGCTAACGAAGATAAACACGAAACATGTATTAACCATGGCTTTGCTTGTCTTCTTTGAATTTTCAAGGCTTTACAGGACGTGCACTGAGTTACTTGCATCTCTTCAAAAGCTTAAAGAACGTGTGCTCCAGCACCTGCCTTACTGGGACCGGACGTCCGGGACACAAATCTCCTCACCAGGCCTCTCAAGTTAATCTCTTTGTTCTTATCTCTCCTCTCCTCTTTCCCAACATCTTCAGAGAGGTCTTAAATCAAATAAATAAACAAACATATTTATATGTACAGGTTGGGCATATAAATCCTAATCCAAAAATCTAAATCCAAAATGCTCCAAAATTCGAACTTTTTAGTGTTGACATGATATCACAGATGGAAAATTCCACACCTGACCTCATGGGACAGGTCAAAGTCAAAACTTTGTTTCATGCACAAAATTATTTAAAATAATTTAAAATATTGTATAAAATTACCTTCAGGCTGTTTTAAGGTATACAAGAAACATAAATCCATTTTGTGTTTGAACTTGCGTCTCATCCCCAAAATATCTCATTATATAAATGGAATTACCCAAAATCTGAAAAACACCGGAAACATTTCTGGTCCCAACCATTTCGGATAAGGGATACTCAACCCTGTATTTATACACTCCCATACACAAACAGCTCGTGCAAACATCAGCATGAGTGTGTGTGTGCATATGTGTGTGTGTGTGTATGTGTGTACAAATTATATAGAGAGAGGTCTGCAAAGGTCATCTGACTCCTCCCTCACCATGAGACCATCTTGACTCCTGGACCTCTTGGAGTTCAGCTAAAGGAACCAGCTAATAAGCAGGGGACAGCGTTGGGCACTCAGTGGCCGTGTGTGAGACTCTGCTGGATAGGACAAGCAAGGGGTTGGGGCAAAGCCTTGAGCTGCTAAAATAAGCAAGAGTACAGGCTCCGTGGCTCTCTGGAACCGCAGACACCCGAGAGTGAAGTGGGAATGCCACTGTTGGCAAACAAGAGACTCTAAATTATTCTACCTCTTGGAGAACCAATAAATCCCATTCTGTGTACATTTTATGCATCTAGATTCAACGATTCATGTCGGTCAAACTTTTAAAAAGGAAGACCCAGAAAAAACAGCCACGTAAACAGGGTAGCCACTGTTATCCAAAAACCCACCCAGCGGGCTCTTGCCCCCAGTAACCTCACCACCTGTCTACGCGGCAGGAAAAAGGTTCCAATCGTCCAGCCAGAATTTATATACACATAGCCTGTTTTTAAAATATTTCACACAAAAGCGGTGAAATCAAAGGCTACGGAAATGTGTGGCCGTTTCCTACCATGGGTCCTACCAGCAGCAGCCACAGAGCAGGAGGGACGAGAGTGCCAATGCTTTGCTGTGCTCTTCGTTTTCAGTCAAGCCTGGTCACAACCGACGGGCTCTGTGCGGAGGCCCAGCCCTCCTACAAGGCCTCTCCAATGGCCTTTGCTCTTGAGGCTCTCAAAGGTGAAAAAAAAAAAGGAAAAAGAAAATTCCATTCAATCACCATAACATGTTCCCACAAGAGCATAAAAATAAGTGATTGCTTATTTTAAACAACTGAACTCCCTGCTGCTGCAGCGACTTGGAAAATCTGATAAGGTGATAATGGAAACTGTGTCATGCATGAATATCCATTTTAAAAATACACTGATGTCACTCTTTACGTAAAGGTCAAAATTAATGTTATGTTGAAAACATTTTTCAAAGCACAATTATCTTGACTCATGAAGCGAACCGAATTCCTATCAGGTTTACGGTCTCGAGTGTGAGCCTCATGCATTTCACCAGAAAGGCCTCACCGATCAAAGTGAAGGCTGAGTTAAAGAGATAGCACAAGGACCTTACACCCCTCTCGCTGGCTGCCTGTGTCCGCCCTCCTCAGTCACATCTCATCCTCCAGGGAGAAGCAGGACGATGAGTCAGAAGACACTTGAGAAGCCATCCTTCTCCTGGGCGTCCCACTGGGCCACCATATGCTCTTTGGTCTTTCAGTCACAGACATGTCTCTTGCCACTGGTGGCATCTGCAGCCAGGAGCCCCTGGCCCTGGGCACCGCCAGTCACTCCATCATTGGAGCAGCAAGGGGCCCCCTGCATCCCCTGCCCACGGAAAGGGGACAGACATCAACAGGGCTCCAGAGACCAAGGAGAAGCCACCTCATGGTGCATCCACCCTGCCAACAGCCCCTTTAGTGGTGCCTGGAAGATAGACAGTCACCGCATGGCAGAGACCCATTGCGTTAGTTATCTAGGGCTGTGTAATGCCACAAACTTAGCAGCTTTAAACAACACCCATCGATCATCACACAGTTCTGCAGCTCAGAAGCCCTGGAGGGCTGGGCTGGGATCTCTGCCTGTGCTCGCTCAAGCTGAAACCAGAGTCAGCCATGCTGTGTTTTACCTGGGGGCTCCAAGGATGGTCTGCTTTCAGCCTCTCCAGATTGTGTCAAAACTCAGTTTCTTGTGGTTCTAGGACTCAGGTCCCTGTTTTCTTACTAACTATTGCCAAGTGACCCAGTCCACATCAAAGCCAGGGACAGAGAACCTCCCTGTCACCTTTGGATCCCACCGACTTCTCCTTCCACCAGCCACGAGAGAATATTCTCTGCTCTAAAGGGCTCGTGTGATTAGTTTAGGCCCACCTGGAAAATCTCCAAGTCAAAGGATTAGGAACTGTCTCAGTTCATTTGTGCTGCTGTAACAAAATACCTGAGACCAGGTAATTTATAAAGAGCAGTTCTGGAGGCTGGGAAGTCCAAAATCAAGGCGCCAGCAGTTTCGGCATCTGAGGAGGGCCTGGTCCCTGCTTCTAAGATGGTTGCCTTGCTGCTGCATCCTCCAAGGGAAGGGATGCTGTGTCCTCACGTGGCAGAAGACAAAGGGGGAAGAAAGGGCCTAGGGTGCTCCCTTTAACTTCTTTTTTTATTTATTTATTATTTTTTTTTTTTTTGAGACAGAGTCTCACTGTGTTGCCTGGGCTAGAGTGCCATGGTGCCATCCTAGCTCACAGCAACCTCAAACTCCTGGGCTCAAGCGATCCTCCTGCCTCAGCCTCCCGAGTAGCTGGGACTACAGGCATGCACCACCATGCCCGGCTAGTTTTTTCTATATATTTTTAGCTGTCCAATTAATTTCTTTCTATTTTTAGTAGAGACGGGGTCTCGCTCTTGCTCAGGCTGGTCTCGAACTCCTGAGCTCAAACAATCTGCCCGCCTTGGCCTCCTAGAGAGCTAGGATTACAGGAGTGAGCCACCGCGCCCGACCCCTTTAACTTCTTTTATAAGGGCACTAATCTGACTCATGGGGGTTCCACCCTCATGACT
>CAUYSK010115337.1:0-43675 GCA_963575035.1 Avahi laniger
GTCCGTCTGCCGCGGCCGCCGCCGGGGCGCCGCCTCCTCCACAGCCACCCCGCGGAGGATGCGAGCTTCGCCGCCGCGGCCCCCCGCCCCCCCCCCCCCCCCGGCGGGCCCCCCGGGGGCGGGCCCCCCCCCCCCCCCCCCCCCCCCCCCCCCCCCCCCCCCCGCCCCCCCCCCCCCCCCCCCCCCGGCCCCCCCCCGCCCCGGCGCGGGCCCCGCCCCCCCCCCCCCCCCCCGGGGTTTGTCTGTCCGTTCACTAGCTGGAGGACATCTGTGTTGTTTCTGGATTTTGGTGATTATAAAAATTCATATACAGGTTTTTTGTATGAACATTCATTTTCATTTCTCTTGAATAGATACATAGAAGTGGGATTGCTGGGTCATGTAGTAAGTCTATTTTTAACTTTATAAGAAACTTCCAGACTTTTCCAGAGCACTTGGAGCAGTTTGCATTCCCGCTAGCAGTGCTGCTGTTCATTCTCACTGCCACTTGGTGCTGTCGGGTTTTTTTGTTAAAGCAATTCTGATAGGCCTATCGCAGTGTCTCTTCGTGGTTTTGACTTGCGTTTCCCAAGTGAGTGGGAACGTTGAGTATCTTGTCTCGCGCTTACTCGCTGCAGCAGCAGCTGCCCACCGCGGCTCACGCTCGCCACCCCGCACAGCTGCTCAGGGATGTTCAGAGCAGCCTTACTCGTAATGAGAACTGGGAACAAACAGCCAGTGCTCTTCAGTGGAAGAGCAGATTGATAAGCTGTGGTTTGCACACAATGGAGTGTGACCACAACTGGAAATGAATGAATTATTGCTACGTCCTGCAACTCACGGGTGAATTTTAGAAACTCCTGTAGTCCCGGCTGCTGGGGGTGGGGGAGGCTGAGGCGGGAGGATTGCTTGAGCCAGGATTTAAGACCCCCTCACCCTCTGGCAAGATAGTGAGACCCTCATCTCTTAAAAAAATTAAAACTAAATAGTGTTTAGGGATATACACACAAGGTCATGTTTTTTAAAAGCAGGAGAGTAATAAACATTAAATTCAAGGTGGTGTATGCAGGAGGACACAGGGAGCTTCCAGGTTGTTGATAATTTTCTAGTTTCTAAATTGGGGATGGGATCGTGACGTTTATTTTATCACTGTGCATTATAACTTACATTCCTTTCTGTCTTTCACATATTACATAATAAAATATTTAAAACAGAACAAAATACCATTTTGAGAAGCAGTCTTCAGGAGAGCCTAGGTGAACTCACACAGTCTCAGTGATGTTGAATTCAGAGAGGCGACAGAATTTATTAAAGTGGATAAAGTGAAAATTGTAGCCTACGATGGTAAAAATACTGGCTTTAATACTATAGAATGAATAGGAAAAAATGGCTTTTTTATGCCATGTTCTATTTATCGATTTTGAAAAGAATCATAGAAGAAACTTTTTAAAAATTTATTCTAGAATTGCAGAAATGACTACACTGTGCTATATCAGAGAACTCCAGTAGAAAGAAGCGTATGACTCTGTAGCCTCATATGTAGCATGAGAAAATGAGAAAACATAACTTTTTTGGTTTCTTTTTTTTTGGAGAGAGAATCTTGCTTGCTCTGTTGCCCGGGCTAGAGTGCCGTGGCGTCAGCCTAGCTCACAACAACCTCAAACTCCTGGGCTCAGGCGATCCTCCTGCCTCCGTCTCCCAAGGAGCTGGGATTACAGGTGCGTGCCACCGTGCCCAGCTAAGTTATAGGATATTTTTATCAAGGTAGAAGATTTTACTTCACCACTCTTAAACAGTCATGTTACTGATTTATATCATGATAGATTATTTTTCCTGTTAATCTTTGTATAAACGGAGTAATTTTGTATCTAGTTTGTTTTCATTGACATAATATGTTTTAGATCCGTCTGTGTTGTTGCTTGTGTGTGTCATTCTTTTTATTGGTGAATAGTAATCAGTTCTGTCTGTGGCATTTGGACCATCTGTCCACTTAGAGCTAATATTGTACCAGTTCCTGTAAACCCAGAGACCTTCGGTGTCCTCAGTCTGTCGCCTCGCTGGAGTAGCCCTATTGCGTTACTTCACTTGCATTGTGCCCCCAAGCCAATGTCGGTGATTTTTGCTTTAAACCATCTTGTGTATTAAAAAAAAAAAGAAAAAAGGAAAAAAGGTCTTTTACCTAGATTTGCGCTTTCCAGTGGTCTTCGTTCCCTTCTGAAAATCTGGATTTGTATGTGGTACCATTTACTCTTAGCCTAGGTAACATTCTTTGGCATTTCTTGTATTTTAAGTATTTGCAATGCGTTTTTCTAGCTTCTAGTTATCTGACAATGTCTTTATTTCACCTTTGTTTCTATAGGATGTTTTTGCTGGAAATAGAATTCTGGTTTTTTGTTTGTTTTTTAAAATTTTATTGTGTATACTTAAGGTATGCACCTGATGTTATAGGGTACGTAGATAGTAAGATGGTTACCATAGGCGAACAACTTAACGTAGCAATCATCTCACGTAATTACCCATTTTCCCCTGTGTGGAAATAACTGCTATAATCTACTCATTTACCAAAAATCCTGAATACAGTACACTATTATATAGTGAGTCTCATTGATTTACTTTGAAACAGCTTTCAATCCTGGAATAATTACTTAATCATGATGTATATAACTTTTTCTATATTGTTAGATTCAATATGTTAAATTTTGTTAAGGATTTTTGCATCCATGTTTATCAGGGATTTTTTTTTTTTTTTTCTGAGACAGGATCTCACTCTGTCATCCCGGCTAGAGTACAGTGGAGTCATCACAGCTAACTGCAGCCTCAAACTCCTGGGCTCAAGTGATCCTCCTGCCTCAGCTTCCCTAGTAGGTGGGACTACAGGCATGCGCCACCACGCTTGGCTAATTTTTGTATTTTTTGTAGAGATGGGGTCTTGCTGTGTTGCTCAGGCTGGGTGGAGATTTTTTATTACAAATTTAGTTTTATTAATAGATACAGGACTATTTAGATTTTCTGTTTCATTCTGTGTCGATTTTTCAAAAATCATTATGGGTACATAATAGTTGTATATCTTTATAGGGTACATGTCATATTTTGATAACGTTTACCCTGGCTTAGTGATTATTATAGTCCATTCTGTGTCAGTTTTGGTAAATTGTATTTTTCAAAGCATTTGTCTATTTCTTCTAACTTTTCTAATTTCTTGGCATGGAGTTCATGATACTCTTTCATCTTTTTCATGCCTCTAGGATCTGTGGTGATGAACCCTCTTTCCTCATGTTGCTGATGTCTGTTCTCTTTTCCTTGGTCAGTCTGGCTAGTTGTTAATCAATTTGTTGTTTCAGAAGAACCAGTTTTGGGCTTTGTTAAATTTCTCTGTTGTTTGTTTTCTGTTTCATTCGTTGCTGTACTTTATTATTTCCTTCCTTCCATTTCTTTTGGGTTATTTTGCTATTTTGTGGCATCGTGAGGCGGAACCTTAGGTCTTGATGAATGCGTTGTGCAGTGTTCTCCAGGAACACAGAACTAATGTCTTTCTCGGTCTCTACTGCCTCTATCTACCTTCCAAGGGAGATTTGTTGCGAGGAGTTGGCTCACGTGATGGTGGAGTCTGCAGGCTGGGGACTGAGGAAAGGTGGGGTGTGATCCCCGTCCCAGGGCAGGAGACCAATGCGCAGCTCAGCCTGGTCTGTGTGTGAGAGAGGAAGGGGTATGTGTCTGGGAGGGAGGTGGGGTTAATCCCAGTCCCAGGGCAGCTTAGCCTGGCAGGAGGAAAGAACAGGCAAATTCCTCCTCCTCCACCTCTTCCTTGTATTCCCTAGCCCCAGGGATCCAGGGATGGGTGAGGCCCACCTGTGTTGGGGAGGGCACTCTCTACTTTACCGAGTCCATGAGTTCTAAGGCTCGTCTCATCGGGAAACATCCTCACCGACAAATGCAGAAATAATGTTTAATCTGGGCACCCAATGGCACAGTCAAGGTGCCACATAAAATTAACCCTCACATGTGTTGTATTTTATTATTCAATTTAATGTATTTTCTGTCTGGCCTCAGTGGCATACACCTGTAGTCCCAGCTAATCTGGAGGCTGAGGCAGGAGGATCACTGGAGCCCAGGAGTTCAAGAGCAGTGTGATCAGGCCACTGTACTCCAGCCTGGGCAACAGAGGGAGACCCTGTCTCTTAAAAAAAAAATTATAGTTTCCCTTGTGATTTCCTCTGTGGGCTACACGTTATTTAGAAGTATGTAGAAGAAGTATGTTGTTTAATATCAAATACTTGAAGTTTTCCTATATGTCTTACTATAAACTTTTAAATTAGGATTTCTGATTCTCTTAAGGTCAGGGCACACTGTGTGATTTCAGTGCATTTAAATTTACTGGAATCTCTTTTAAGGCCCAGTGTGTGGTGTGTCTTAGTCAGTGTATAGTGTGTGCTTAGAAAGACTGTCTGTTCTGTAGATGTTGGTGGTTCTGTGACTATCAGTTGGGTCATGGTGGTTTGAGAGTGTGGTTTTATCTTTTTTTGTTTTTGTTTCTTGTCTCTAGAGACAGGGTCTCACTGTGCTCAGGCTGATGTCGAACCCCTGAGCTGCAGCTATCCTCCTGCCTCGGCCTCCCAGAAAGCTAGGATTATAGGCGTGAGCCACCGCACCTGGCTGAGAGTGTGGTGTTAAATCATCAGCATTTTTCGTTATTTTTTTTTTTACGTCTGTTGAATTTTGAGGAAAGTATTAAAATTACAGTTGAATATTACATTTTTATCCATTCCGACAACCCCTGACTTTAAGAGTTTCATTTTCAATTTTTAACTTTTTAGTTATACTTCTTATTTTTTATGTAGAGTTGCTCTAGGGGTTAAAATACATACCTTTAATATTCCAGGGTCTGCTTAGGGTAGGATATTGTGGTCTGTCCTGTCCAGTGTAGCATGGGACTGCTCCTCCACTCACCCATATGCTGCGGGGTCTGCCTGCAAGTATTACAAACCGCACAAGACGGTGTTTTGATTTTTTTGCTTTGAACAGTCTTACGGAATAAAGTCCATTGGCTCCACACTTGATGTTTTCATCTGTACTTGTTGATGGTTTTTTTAAAAAAATTTTTTGTAGATTAGCCTAACATGGCAGACCAGAGACAGCGCTCACTCTCTACCTCGGGGGACTCACTCTACCACGTTCTCGGGCTGGACAAGAATGCAACCTCAGATGACATCAAAAAGTCCTATCGGTAAGAGGCCACGCATAGGCCACCATGTTCCCCCTTGAAGGACAAAGAAGCGTCTTGTGGTTTCGTCAGCATTTTACCAAGAACTACGCACGTGCTTTGTCCTGGCAGACTTGGTGTTCAGCTGGTAACCGTTCTGTTGCATCTTTGTGTGCGGTGTGCTACTTATAGCCTAAAATTGTCATATTACTGCTCTCTTGGCCACAAAAAATAGCACTCTGTAGCTCTTACAGACTGCCCACAGTTCACAGGGGGTCAAGGTTTGAGCTTGTTGAGAGACCCGCCTTGGTGCACGTAGAGCTTTGGAATGGCTAGAGGAGTTGCTTGTTTTAACACGGTGATGACAGTCTCTTTGCTCTGTTGTGTTCTTCCAGGGGAACTGGAAGAACTTAACTCTCAGGTACGGTTTCATTTAGTAACCTGTGAGAGACATACATCGTCGTTAATCCAGACAATTCAAATAGTCCTCCTTTTGTGTTCTTCGTGCTGTGAAACTCACTAAACGTTAAAATGCTGTCATCATGCTCTCTACGCTCACCGCCACCTTTGACAGTGTGCAGTTAGCCAGCTGGGACACCAGGGCTCGGCGGTGGGGCTTGCCTTTGCGCTGTTGAAGTTACCGGGGCCCAGACCCTCACTCACCTCGGGACCTCTGTGGGTGGGTCAGGGTGAGGGAGAGGGTTGCCCTGAAACGACCCTGACATTCTGGAACTCTAAAAAGCTGGAAAGTGAGTGGCAAGGGGTAAACATTTCTTCCACAAGGCCTCCAATGGATCAGCGTAAAACTTGAAACCGAGATAAGGCCAGGAAATGATTTTGGTTTGCAGGAAACTTGCCTTGAAATATCACCCTGACAAGAACCCTGATAACCCAGAGGCCGCGGACAAGTTTAAGGAGATCAACAACGCCCACGCCATCCTGACGGACGCCACAAAAAGAAACATCTACGACAAATACGGCTCCCTGGGGCTCTACGTGGCGGAGCAGTTTGGAGAGGAGAACGTGAACACCTACTTCGTGCTGTCCAGTTGGTGGGCCAAGGTGAGGGGCAGGTGGCGAACCACCAAGCTTCGGGGCCCTGGGCACCTCATGCCTACTAGGACTTCAGACCCGAAGGGTCAGTGCATTTGATTCAAACATTCGCACTCCTGAGGAGTGGTTTCTTTCTCCTCTCCGTGGCTGGCTCGTGGCCGGCGGTGACAATCAAAGTGCACGGGACGCAGAGCGAGGTCTGTGTGAGCCCCTCCTATCAACGCCATGTTCTTCTGTGAATGACTCCAGGTTCTCAAAAGGACGAGGTGGGGAAGAAGCCTTCGCTTCTTATTGGCATTTCTTTGTTTCCTTATTTTATTCCCAGGGTGCGTCTCATGTGAGTTATCCCGTGGCCCTTAGCCGCAGGAAGCCCGGTTCTGGCTGTTACTTGTCAGCCGTCATTCCCATCTTTAAACATTTTTCTATAAGCAACTGATCTCTTTCTGTCTCTTGTGTTTAGTTCTTCCTTTATACTTCATCTCGGAAACCATGCTCTTGGCGTGAAGCGTGCCACGGCCTGCCGGGGTCTGGGAGGCCGTGCAACGCCAGCCCCTTGTCTCCCCAGGCCCTGTTCGTCTTCTGCGGCCTCCTCACGTGCTGCTACTGCTGCTGCTGCCTGTGCTGCTGCTTCAACTGCTGCTGCGGGAAGTGCAAGCCCAAAGCGCCCGAGGGCGAGGAGACGGAGTTCTACGTGTCCCCCGAGGACCTGGAGGCACAGCTGCAGTCCGACGAGAGGGGTGAGTGCCTGTCCCGGGACCCGTGTGCGTGCGTGGGCAGAGCCGGCTCGGGCCCTGAATGCTGTCAACCTGTCTTGTCAAACAGGAGGGCACTGACACTGTGCCGCGAGTGTTTGTGGTGGCAGCTGGGACTGTTGAGGTGTGAACATGGACCCTGGAGGTAAAGCAGGCGCAGAGGGCTGTCCCCACCCGTGACCTGCGGTAGCCATAGATCCCAGGGGCCGAGAGGCGGGGCGGGTGGCAAGCAGGTGGGCAGGGGCTGAGGGCCAAGGGCTAGTGGTGACTGGAGGTGCCTGAGGAAAGCCGTATTGGGTGGAGGTCGGCGAGTAGCCTCTCCCCGTAGAGCGTTTGTCCAGGTGACCGAACGTCGTGTGCAGGACGGTGTCGATGGGCGTGGCCAAGCGGCTGCGCTCCTGCAGTGCCCTGTGTCTGCCACACAGGACGGTGTTGACGGGCGAGGCCAGGCGGCTGCCCTCCTGCAGCGCCCCGTGTGTGCTTGCTTTTCAGAGGCCACAGACACGCCGATTGTCATACAGCCAGCATCCGCCACTGAGACCACCCAGCTGACGGCCGACTCCCACCCCAGCTACCACACTGACGGGTTCAACTAAGTCCAGGAGAAGCTGTGGTCACTGGCGATCAGCGCCTGGCCACCCCAACCTTAGAATCATGAACTGTAGTCACAGACATGGGGAGGCTGCTGCCTGCCTGCCGCGGCTGCGCTGGGCCCCTCCCGCCACCTCCACGCCCGCCCAGCATCGACCCTTGACCCACGAAGTGCGTAGCATGCAGTATTTAAAGCAGTGTAGCTACGGTCTTCTTCTGTTTTTCCTTTTTTAATAGCATGTGTGGGGTTATGTTTCATGTCTGTGTTGTGGACGTGCGTGGCACGGCCGTGTCAGCTGGACGATGGAGCTGCCTGGGGGCTTTCGGTCAGGTCAGTCAGTGAGAGTTGATCGCAGCCGCCAGGTGCTGCCCGGCCAGGTGGGCGAGGAGAGGAAGGAGCTGCCCCTTCCTGCCCTGTGTTCTCCGGGGCCGGAGGCAGGTGCTGCCTGGCGGAGCTGCATCTCTGTTGGCCTCAGGGTCTGGTCCGTGCTCTGTGTGCCCAGCCCCAAGGCCGCAGCAAAGTTCTGATGTCGCCTGCTGGGGAAGGGGCTGGGCCACGTCCTCCCGGGTACCACCAGCATCCTTGTCGTTCCACGTGTTTGTGTTGGGCACGGTTTATATGGGATCTCTTCGCCTTGTTGACGGGGCTGCGCAGTGAGATTTGTGGGATTTTTCCCATGGGTATATTTGCTGTGGACGGCATAGGCGGGGCCCCTTCTGAGACTGAAGCCACATTCTCTGCGCGGTGTTTCTGGCCTGAGTCTCCTTGTCAGAGGACTGTGAGGTTCCCATCCTTGGAGCAGTGTCCTTCGCCAGTATGTGGGAGGCCGTTTGCGTTCCTGCCCCTTCCCAGGCAGCGAGCTGGATTTTCGGGGCCACGTGTCCCCTCTCGCCCACCCTGGGTCATCCTCCACATTCCTTCAAGCCTCCTGTCCTTTTGTAATAAATCCTTTCTGGACCTTTAGAACCACGAATGGTAGGACCAGGCCAACCAGTCACAGTCAGAGGGACTGTGAGTTCTGGTGTGGGTGGCGCCCGGCTGCCTGTACCCTGCCCTGGTGCCGGGCAGCCCCCCCAGAGCCCCTGTGTGTTGGCCAGAGCTCCCGCGACTCTACATGCTTTCGCCCGTCCCTGATGATCAGGCGGAACTGGAGACGCTGGGTCCCTGAAGGAAGGACTGGACCAAAGGTCCCTCGGCCACGGGAGGGTTGGGTCCCAGGGAGGCCAGCGGCCAGGCCGTGGGATCCCTTCGGTAACTGCTGAGAATTGGTCTTTTTCTCAGACCAGGTTGGGGCTGAGGACGTGTGGGTGACGTGCCTGTGCTGGCCGGGGGCTTGGAGCTGCCCACGGCCCCGACAGCTGGCCATGCAGGCTGCCCCTGCCCTGGCCCCAGAGCAGAGTCCGGGGGCTGGCATCTGCAGGACTTGCGGCCGGCTGCTGCTGAGTGTCTTCCAAACGTGCAGCAGAGACGACGGCCAGGAGGAGGTGTGCTCTCTGGCTGGGCCAGACCAGGTGGTCCCGAAGCCCCTCCTCCCCGCCCACCTGCTGACTCTGGCTCTCCCAGGGCTGTGAGAGGAGGATGTGTCGAAAGGTGCTGCTGGTGGGGGCCCAGCTGGCCCCCTGTAGACCTGCCATGGCCCTGGGCTGGCTGCCAGCACCAGGTCCTGTGGCAGCTTGTCCCACTTTGCTTTGCTTTTTATTCATTAAAATGATCATGAAGACTTTCAGTGAGAGAGAAGATACGTGCTGCACTGTGTTTTTAAGTTATAAATAATTTGTTAAAATCAGACCTCCAAGGATAAGAGATTTATTGTTTGACCCATCCTGGAGCGGGGGAGGAGGCAAGATAACGGGGAACCTCTGCTGACCCCAGTACAAGGATTCAGTCTGAGGTGCTGCTGCAGCCTCGGTGAGTTTTCTTAGAGACAGCTTAGGAAGTGAGTTGTTTCTCCCAGAATGGCAACGAGCCAGGCTCCACCTGGCCTCCGGGGTTCTTCACGCAGCTCTGTGACTAGGGTACGCCCAGGCCCCGTCACGCTGCCCAGGTGGCCCCCTGCCAGGTGGCTTCCCAGTTCCAGAACCAGCGGGCGCCGTGGCTCACGCCTGTAATCCTGGCACTCTGGGAGGCCGAGGCGGGAGGATTGTTCGAGCTCAGTTCCAGAACCCCACTGACTGTTCCTCAGAATCGCACAGCTCCCAGGCGTGGCAGAGAAGAGCAGCAGGTCTGGAGGTTTGTGGAACCCAGGCCTCTGCATAATTTGTAAAAACCAAACAGATCGAGGATCGCCATGACAGCAACTTTCATGGTGATGACCGTTAGTTACCACAGCGGAACCCGGACAGCCAGGGCGGGCGCTCTTCCCACTAATGACCCTGAGGCAAAGCCCTTTTCCTTGTTTCACTCTGTCGGTTCTAAGGCTTTGTTTTGATTCAAGGAAAAAGATCTTCCCGATTTCATTTTTCTTTCTCTTGAGTGGATGGTTTGTTTCCCTTTTAATAAGCAGAGCTGGTGTGTCCTGGGGCAGCCCGAGCCCCTTCCTGTTCACTCCCTGCCGGACCAGCACCCCTGCCTGCTGCTGCTGGTGACAGAAGCACCCATCCCCCTCCTGGACTGTGGGAGGCACAGCTGTGTGTTGCCAGGGGGGTGCCGGGTCGGTGTGTGTTGAAGACCCTCCAGTTTCACAAAGGGGTCCCTCCGCCGTTGCTGCTGATGTGTAGATTTCTGTTTCCACTCAGTGATGTGGGCTTTTCTTGTCTTCTTTTGGCTTTATTTCTAAACTGCTTTAGATATTACTGCTTAATGTGCGTGAACTTTCCTAATTCTCTGACGTTTGGTCGATGCAGCCAATGCCCAATGGGGACCTTGTAGAGATAGAAACCCGAGTGTGTGTGGTTGGCAGGAAGCTTCGTCTCCTTGTTGTCAGCCTCTGGACTTGGCCGCGAGGGTCCGGTCCAGGAAAGGGTCCGTAGCACAGAGCAGTCAGGACTGTCCTCAGACCTTCTAACCCGGGTGTCGCCAGTAGCGGTGCCCATTGTCCTGTGGAGCCGGTGGCAGTCAGTTCCGGATGAGCCTTGTGCTGGAACATCTCCCCGTGCAGCTGGGGGTCTGGGAGGGACCCACCTTCCCCTGCCCCAGACGGGGGGGGGCGCCAGCATGCAGGCAGAGCGTGGGGTGGTCCTGTCCGTCCGCTGCTGGCTCCCAGCGGGCCCTGCCATGGGTGGCTCTTGAGGGGTATGAAAGCGACTGATCTCGTTCCTCTCCCAATGTTCTGAGCTGTGCACCGAGTGGCACAGGACCGACCTGTTATTTTGGTTGTGAGTCATCCTCCTGTGGAATTGGCAAAAGCTACATCATTACTGTCCTTACAAGCACGGTTCGCATTGTCACATACTGTGAGTGTGGGCTGTGGTATGTGTCCGTGTGTGTACATATGTGTATATGTATATACCACGCAGCAGGCGTGTCTTGCTGCTGTCTGGCAGTGAAGCAACAAGTACAATAAATGTTGGCTCTAAAATGGCCTCTGGTTTCTTGGCAAATCGGACAGGGACAGGGTCTCCAGGTGGCGGGCGCGCAAAAGGGCACGCCTCAGCCGTGGTGTGCAGGGCCAGCGTGAGGGTGACTGTCACAGACACATGCCCATTCCTGGGGGCTGCTGTCCTCACCTGGTCCACAGGTGTGTGTCCCATGTTGATCTGAGTGGTGACTGGAAACCCTTCCCTCCCTTGAAGCATTAAAACCAGTTTTCCCAGCAGCAGGTAAGGGTGGGGAAGCGGGGAAGGTTCCGCCCCGGCCCCAGGCCCACCCTGAGGTCCGAGCAGCAGGGCTCAGGGGCCTCAGCACCGTCCTCCAGGGAAGGGGCTGCAGATCTTACAGGCAGCACCTTTGGGTAGATTTTGTTTTCCTGGAAAATGGGGTTAATGTTTCAAGCCAAACGAGAGGAGGAAGTTTACACTGAAACATACATACCTTGTTTTTAAAATGAAATGCAGGTGCGTGGCAGCCAATCGTCCATGCACTGGCTTTGTCCTCTGACTGGAATGGGACCGTGCTGCGTGCAGGCCGTGTCAGAACCTCTGGCCAGTCCTGGCTCCCACACGCACCTCTTAAGGCCAGGCTGGTATCGCATGGTGATCGCCGTCTTGTGTGTCTGAATGTTGACCTAAAATAAAGATATCTGTTGTAAAAATAAATGTTTTCACTGCAGACCACGTGCATGTCTTATTCACTGATCTCCTGTAGAATCCTGATCTTGGTGAGTCTCGGACTGAGGGGGCAGCTGACCTGTGGGCCCATCCCCTCCCCTTGGTTCCATTTTCTCTCTTTTTTTTTTTTCTTTTTTTTCACCCCTCCCCCCAAGGTTCTGTTTTCTGAATGCCAAGACTGCAGTGACAGGAAGGACCTGTTGGCCGAGGTTTATAAACCAAGGGCAGCTGGGACCGTGGGTTCTGGAGCCCTCGTGGGACATGTCCAGCTCCTGACAGTTGAAGCCCCAAGCGACTTTCTTGCAGCCGTGACTGGCTGCCCAGAGTAGGTCACACCTTACTCGTGCCTAGTGGTCGCCCTGTGGCCTTGGTGGCCATTCCAAGCCAGTTGCCAACAGCCCTTGGTCCAGCCAGCTGTCTGCCTTGCTGACCACTGCCAGCTCCTACCTGGACCTCCCAGAACCCTCCCTGCCACCCTCTGGTTCCTGCTGGTGACAGTCTCTGCCGGCCTCAGTTCCAGGAGTAGCAGACTGCCGCTAGTAAGCACCATCGGGAGCCAGTTCTGGGCCTGAGCCTTCAGCCACACCACGGGCCTCCATCCTGAGCTGGCCCTGGAAGGTAGGATGAGGCAGCGTCTGAGTAGCTGTGCTCTGGTACAGGCGGGTCAGCCCCTCCTGTCCTCTGGGGCAGTGACCGCCGCGGCTGGGCCAGTTCTTTGCTGACCTTCAGGCAGCTCTGTCTCCGTGTCTACCTGGTGTCCTGGCCTTAAGGGACGGAATTCCCAAGGTTGTCCTGCTTCCTGCCCCACCCAGGGTACCTGGACATGTGGCTGCAGCGATTTCTTTGCACAATTGCCTGGATGTCTTCAAGCCAGGGTGACCCAACCCTGTGCCCTGACATCTCAGGGTAGAGCTCATCCTCCACCCGGCCCTCCAGGAGCCACAGCCACTGGGCATGTTCCGAGATTCCCTTCACCTCAGCACCTGCGCAGGGGAACAGGTTAGCCTGGGCCCAGCCAGGCTCACCTGGACGCAGTGCAGGCTGTAGCTACCCTGGGCTCTCGTGACTCTTCTGGCGGTTTCCCCACCTCTGGGATAAGCGTTGGTCTTGGGCTCCTGCAGGAGGCACCTCTGGCTGGGGGCTGTGTGTCCCTGAGGGTACTGTTCCGCACACACTGGGGCCAGGGAGGGGCCCGCCTGGGTGCAGCTGGGACCGACCTGAGGCTCTTGCCCAAGGACCCTGGGTCAGGGCAGTAGGACCCTCCTGAAAGCCCCGGAGGCTCACAGGTCTGGGCCCCTGGTCAGCTGCAGCCGCCACCTCCACACCCTGTGACTTGTCCCTAAAGCAGACTGCAGCCACAGGGACTCCCCCTCGCTGGCCTGCACCCTCTGCAGCAGAAGTCGGGACCTTCCTGTGCCCTGAGAGTGAGGCAGAAAGTTCTCAGAACTGAAAAGCAATTTAAAGCTAATTTAAAAAATATTTTTGGGGAAAAAGCATAAAAATACTGAGAATAATGTAACAAACACCTTGAAATCTATTCAGACCTAAGAAATACAAAGTATTAATAATTTGATTCAGATTTTCCATTTTTTAAAAAAAGTGACAGCACTGAAGGCCAGTCTGCACCCCATCCCCATTTCCACCCGTTTCTGTCCCTGGTTTCAAACCTTGTCTACCAGGGTCAGGCCCCACAAATAATGTGTACCGCTGGTTTGTAAAATTTTACGTAAATCGTACACACTGTATTAATCACCCGCAGTGTGAGTTTGTCATTCAATATAGTTTTTTAAAATGTGGGTGTGGTGGCTCAGGCCTGTAGTCCCAGCAGGTTCGGAGGCTGAGGAAGGAGGACCACTTGAGACCAGAAGTCGGGTACAGTGAGCTGTGATGATGCCACTGCTCTCCAGCCTGGGCGACAGAGCCAGACCCTGTCTTAAAAAACTCCACGTGGCTCTAGGTCTGGCCCCTAGCTGTATCTGCTATACAGAACGTGCACGCGAATTGCTCCTGACTGGCCCTGGTCCACTCGACCACACAGGTTTTTGGGGAAACGAAGCTGCCCTGGGGCGGGACCGCCGGGACGGGGCTGGGAGACTCTCCGTGACTGCGGGGCCCACTGCCCTGCGAAGGGGCCTCCCTGCCTGCTGCCTTCCCCTTCTCGCCTCCCTGCCTGCCTTAGCGCTGTCGCACGGTTTTTCTCGTTTGGTCTCCTACATTTTCTTAATTAGGTAGAGTCCACGTTCATTATAATTTTCAGTGTTTCATATATGGGATTCTTACAGAGAAACACGAAATGACACCAGGACTGAATGATGGACATTCTGGGGGCGGCGGGACCTCTGGGACAGCCGCCCCCGCCCCTCCTGGCCCAGGGCTGTGCGGCCCTAACCCTAATCGCCTTCCCGCGCCGGGGCTGGGTCCTGGGTCCTGGGTCCGGCCAGGGCAGAGCGCGGGCGGGACGGGAGTAAGCGGACGGCCTGGCTCGCGGGACGCGCGTGGGCTTCCAGATCTGCTGGAGACGCGCGCGGGGCGGGCGCCGCCAGCCGTCCCCTGTCACCTGCCCGCGCTGCAGCACGTGACCCGGGCCGTGTAGCGCGGCTCCAGCGCCGTGGGTCTCCCGGCGGCCCCATCGACCGCACGCCCCCGCCGCCCGCTCCGGCCGAAAGGACCCGTCGCTGCGGGGAGGCCGCTGTCCTCGGCCCGCCCGCGCGCCCCTCTAGGTCCCGAGCCCCGGCTCGCTTTTGTTCCAGAGGCCCCCGGCGCCACCCCAAACAAGGCCTGCGGCGCCCAGCTCAGCCACGGGCTCCCCCGAGCTCCGGAGTCTCGCAGCCCCGGCCCCGCGTCCAGGACCCCGAGCGCCTGCGGCCAGCGCGCTTTCCGCCCGCCCGAGAGCAGCCGCAGCCCCCGCCGGGGACGCTCTCGGCTCGTCTCCACGCGCCCTGGAACCGGGGCTCCAGGCGGCGAGCAAGGGTAGGCGCCGGCCCCGGCCCCGAGCCGCGTGACGCCGGGGCGGGCCGTGGCCTCCGGCTGAAAGCCGGTTGGTGGGACGTGCGTGGACCCGCGCCCAGAGCTAGGTCCGCCCGCTCCCCGGCCGCCCCAGTGGATGTCACCGCTGAAGTCGAGCTTGCACCCAACCCCGTCCCTCCAGGGCCATCATCCTCCGTCAGACCCTATGTGTGAGCCACCTTCCTCCTCCTAAGCCCGGCGAGGTTCACCCGCTCCCTCCTGCTCCCCACACCTGCTTCCCCGCCGCGTTGCTTAGGACCCTCCGTGGCTCCCCAACCCTCCACTCGACCTGGAGAGCCTGAGAATGCCATAACCTCTGGGGTCCTCTCTAGCTGCCTCTTGCCTCCACACAGTGGTGAGGGCATCTGCAGGCGTTTCCTCCGGAAGGCCCTTTTTCCAGGATTGGTCCGGGAGCACGTGGGCCTACAGCGGGTGGGGGCCCAGGAATCCAGGTACATTTGCTGCCTTCTTCCTGACTCCAGGGGGCCCATCTCAGGCACCAGGTAGGGCGCCTGAACCCTCGTCCATCCCAGATTTTCAGACCCTACTGCTGATAGCATGTGTCAATGTGACAACCACATGTGCCTGGTGCTGTGGAAAGACCCCATCCCCTGGCACTGGGCACCCCGGGCTTCCCTTCCCACCAAGCCAAGGTATGCATCACCCCCATGTCAGACTCCGTGGGGAAGGGGCAGCACCTCACGGGCTGACGAACCTGAGATTGACCCTGAAGACTCAGCATTCTCAGGTTGGACAGTCCTGGAGGCACTGCCCTGGGCAGCTCGCAGAGCCTGGGCAGGCAGGCTTCTCCTCAGGGACGCTGAACACCAAGTGTCACGGGTTTGTGTCCAGCCTGCCCCACTCCCTCCTGGGCTCTGAAGAGTACCTCTGGGCCAAGGCCCCATGTCACTGCTCCCTCAGCTTCTCCTGCAAGGTGCCTGCCCAGCACCCCTCAGCCTCTGCTGGGTCCAGAGGATCCCAGGTGGCTGGAGGGCAGCACAGGGCTGTCTGGCTCCAGCCCCACATCAGCCCTCGAGGGTTTCCTGGGGATGGACCCCGCCCTCCCTGGAGAGCATGGCTTAAGCCGCACCCCAGGCGCTGCCCACACTGGACGCCCCCAGTGTCTGCAGCAGCTGTGTTGGGGTTTGTTCTCTTGGAGGCCTTGGACGCTGGATCCCGGCCCTCTTTCCAAGGACCAGAAAGTTCCCAGGGGCTGGAGTAGTTGCCCCCTACCCCCACTGGCACCCTGAAAACCCTCCCCCAGGGCTATTTGAAAGGTGGCCTACCTCTGACACCCCACAGGGCCCTGGCAGGCAGTGGGCCCAAGAATGCCCCTAAATTGTCACCTAGCCTTGCCAGGCCCTGAGCTGTCCTCCAGTACACAAACCCCAGCCTAAGGCCTGCCAGCAACACCACAGCCTCCACGTGGGTTGGGATCTGAGGCAGGCTCCAGCACAGGCCTCCACTGATCCTCAGAAGAGGGAGGAAGCTGCCTTTGCCTAGGGGCTGGGGGCTCATTGGAGTGGGGGCAGCTGGACCCTCCTTCCAGCCCTGAGCTGCATGGTGCACGGGTGTGTGTCTGTGTGGCTGTGCATGCAGTGTGTGGGGGGTGTTGGCACACGTGTGCCTCTCCGGGAGCCAATCAGCCCCTGGCTGGGGCCCTCCCAGGAGTGATCTGGCCCCTGCCAGCTCCTGGTTAACCGTTTCCACCATCCCTCTTCTGGGAAGAGGAGAGGAGCCTCCTCCGGGGCACACAGGGCAGGGCCAGGCTGTCGCCCCAGTGTGAATGAGGAAGGGTTAGGGCCAGGAGGGATGGGAGGGGGGTCTACTCACCAGGGTAGGGAGGGAAGACCCTCCTGCTGACCTCTGAGCCCTACCTTGGTCCTCTGTCCCCGGTAGTGGCTGGCTGCCCCCTGGACAAGCCTCCTGTCTTTATGTGCCTGCCTTGGCCTGGCCCCCACCCAGTGACTTCCTGTCCCCACCCCCTCTCAAGCTTTTCCATGACAAGGCCTTGCGGGGGAGGGGAGACCAGGGAAGCAGGAAAGAGGCTAGAGCAGGTCTGGAGGGACAGATGAGAGAGCCTGCCTCAGGGTCCCTGCTCATCCCCCGCAGCTGGGCCACGGCCCACAGGAGCACTGGGTATCACGTGTGCACGGATGCATCATGGACGCCTCACCCAGGCAGGCTCTCCATGGGCGGCACGTTTGGAGGTGGCCAGGGAAGCCTATCATCCTTGAGTCCAGGAGCAGCGTTGGCAGGGCTGGACGTGGCATCTAGTCCTGACCTGCACGGCTGGTCCACTGAGGCCCCGGCCAGCTCTTTGCAGCTGGGGCCTCCCTCCCACAGCCGCCCACACGCCAGTTTCCGCTGGGTCCCTTGATGGTACAAATGTGTGGGTAGCGGGGAGCAGTCACAAGGCGGGGCTGCCTCTTGTGGGCCCCAGGTGGCCCTGTCCCCTCCCCAGATCCAAGCCAGGTGGGCACTAAGTTGTGTGGTTCTTGGGGACCCAACTGACAGAGCTGGGAGCTGCAGGCCCCATGCCCCTCTCGCTTGGTCTGGCCCAAGTGCAAGACGGGAAGGCCTGGTCCTGTTGGGGAGGGGCCAGGCCTCCTGGCTCCCAGCTCCTGCAGCCAGCGGAGTTTCCACAAGCCACGTCTGGCAGGGATACCACTCCTGAGCCATAACTAACCAGCCACACATCCGTTTTTCTAAAGCTTTATTTTATAAAATGCATAGAGTAAGCTATATTGATGACATTTTAAAAATTAAAATAAGTTATGTGTTGTACACTGCAATCCTGGGTAAGCGGAAGTCAGGTGCGGACTCGGTGGCTCCACCTGGGCAGTTAACCTGTGGAGGCTACTTCCTCCTCATCGCTGCCATCAGGGACCGCATCCGTCCCAAAGTAGCGGTCACCAAAGTTCCCTGGAGAAAGAAGCCAGCGTGGCAGGGCCTCCTGGGGCCACCCCCTACCCCCACGCTCTGCCGAAGGGGCCCAGGCAGCCTTACCGATGCCCGGGATGATTCGGAAAAGGTCATTGACTCGCTTGTCCACGGCCGTGGTGATGATTTTCACACGTGGGAATGCGTAGGCCACTGAATGCACACCCATCTCTGCCATGAGTAGCGACAGCAGGAAGATCTTGTCCTCGGGTACGTCATGGTCCTGCCGAGCACAAGGGGCGGGTGAATCCCAGTCCCGGGTGGGACCGTCTGCAGCCCACCTCGGCCCACTCACCAGGAGCACGCGCACAGCCATCATGGCCGCGGCGCCCGTGGACACCGTGCAGTCCATGAGGATCACGTGGTCGTCGCTGATGTCCTTGGGCAGCCGGAGGTAGTGGAGCTGCAGGCAACGGGGGTCAGGGCCACGTGTCGGGCGCCCCCAGGCCCCTCCCGTAGGCTGCCTCTGACTCTGCTCCCCGCTGCCCGTCCCCTCAGCCCCCAGGCCGCCCCGTCCCGGCACCTCCGGCTCCCCCGTGAGCTGGTTGGTCTGGATGAGGATGGTGCCGATGCGCACGTCTTTGCACACGGCACGCAGCGCAGGCTCCATGGTCTCACCGGCCCGCAGGATGGACACGCCGGTGATCTGGGAGCGGAGGGCCGAGTGAGCCCCGCCCACCCAGGCGCCGGCCCCGCCCCCAGGCGCACGGGCGAGTACCTGCTTCCCGGAGTAGCACCTGCCAGCATAGTCCTGCCCCTGCGGGGTCTGCACCACGCAGTCCTGCACAGACCGTGGGGCACCGTGAGCGCAGAGACCCCCTCCCCAGCCCGGGTCCGGCGCTCCCGCCCCACTGGCTGCGCACCTGGAAGGGCAGGAAGGAGAGTGCGTGCTCTATGAGCAGTCGCATCAACCTCTTGGAGTAGAAGATGAATTCGTCGCGGCTTGTCTCCTTGTCCCTGTGGGGCCAGCGGTTTAGGAGAGGGGGGGCCCCCGGGGCACCCCGCCCTGCAGGTGGGCACTCACCTGATGATGGTGTGCATGCCCCGTACCTGCGGCGTGCTCTTGAGAACGCTCAGCGTCCGCGGCAGGGGGTGGCACTGGTGGGCTGAGGCCAGTGCGGCCCTGGGGACACAAGCCAATTGGGGACACTCAAGAAAGGGTGTCTTCTCCCACAGCCCCTCCCCCACAGGACAGCCACGTCACTGTGAGGGCACACCTGCGGGGGCACGGCTGGATGTGCAGGGTGGAACCTGGCTGCCTCCCTGCGGCTGCCCTGGGGGCAGATGTCCCCCCACCTCAACTACCAGGCAAAGTAAAAGCGCAGTGGAAGGCGGAGAGGCTGACTTTCGGGCAGTAAGCCAGGGGCCGGCTGTGAGGCGTCCCCTTCCAGTCCAGGACCCTCCCGGGCTCAGAAGCAGAAAAGGGCCAGGCACAGGGTGGGCTCAGGCATGCAGACACAGCTTAGCTCCTGGAATGGGCCCTCATCCCCAGCCTCTCTGTGGGGGGACTAAGCTTTGGCTCAATCCCTGCCCCGGCCCACCCTCCACGTGGTACGTGGTCTCTCTCAGGAGGAGGGCAAAAGTGGCTCAGTGTCACCTGACTGCCCCGCCCTGCTGCCCCAGACCAGGAGAGGGAAGAGGGGTAGGGCCACGAGGAAGGGCAGGCACAGGGGGCGGGGCAGGAATAGGAGCAGGGGGCGGGAATAGGAGCAGGGGTGAGGCAGAAATAGGAGCAGCGGCGGGCCGCGCAGGTGCAGGGGGCGGAGCAGGAATAGGAGCAGGGGGTGAGGCAGGAATAGAAACGGGGCGGGGCCCGGGCAGGCGCAGGGGGCGTGGCCGGTGCGCCGCTCGGGCAGGGGCAAGTGCAGGGCTGGGGCCGCGCAGCAGGAGCAGGGCACACAGCAGCACTACAACCAGAGCACACTCTGCTCACATATCCCAACGCAGCTTCCTCTGCTCACCAGGTGAAGAGCGTGTTCGGGGAGGGAACAAGGCAGGAGACGGGGTTTACAGAGGAGGAAGAGAACAGAGAGAAGCCCACTTAGTCGGGGCAGCAGGGGCAGTCCCGGCAGAAGTCAACAGCGCGGCCACCAGGCCTGAGGAAGAGGCCGGGCCTCTGCTCCCGGGGCAGGAGCGCCAGTCGCCGGCCCAGCCCGGCAGCCCCTCCCTGCTGCCACCAGCAGCACTTCCTGGGCTGAAAGCGGCGCAGGGCCTCCGGCCACCACTTCCTTGGCTGACCAGAGAATGGAAACTGTAGCTGGCCGTATTCAGGCGTTTTTCTCAAGTTGAAACCCTGGAAACTTTTTTTTTCTGAGAACAAAGGCTTCAAGAGGAAACTGCAGTGACAAGCCCTGTGGGTCTTGGTGGGGCCAAGCGGAGCCTCATGCGGGGACAGGAGGCGCGGGTGGGGGTGGGGAGGGTGCGCAGCTGGCAGACGGGCCATGGAGGCATTTCCAACGCACAGCGCACCCCTGGGTGGTGTATGGCCTCTCCATCCAGGTGGCTCAGCCGCAAGCCTCCCAACTCCACAGAAAGCCTGGAAAGGGCAGGTCCCTCGTGGCTGGCCACACTTTCCTGCCTGCCTGCCATCACGCTGGAGCCATAGGAGGCAGTCCCAGCCCAACCAGAGCTCACTGCCTACAGCGCCAACACTGCTTCTCCTGGCCTGAGTCGCACTGGGCTTGAGGACAAAGGTGAGATAGAGCAGGACCAGGATGGGCAGGGACAGGGAGAGGCCCTCACCACCCAGACAGAGTTGCTGGGCCCCATGAGATTGGTCGGAGTGGCTGTAACAGGCACACTCTGTCTGCGGGTCGTGTCTGTGGTCGCTGCTCTGGGAGCCTGGCAGTGCTGTCTCAGAACAGCTGTGCTCTCTGGAGTCGAATCCAGAGATAGTGGTGTTGGGGGAGGCTCCAGCAAGGTCTGTGTGACCTTGGTCATGCTACTTAAACTCTCTGTGCCTCAGTGTCCTCGTCTGCCAGCAAGGAGAGGCAAAGGCAGGGCTGGGACTGCTCCACACCACACCTCTGTGTCTTGGGAAGGACTGCCTGCCTGCCTGGGTCACGACCGGAGCTCCTTGTGGATGTTGGAAATGCCTCCATCTGTGCAGACAGCTGCACGAGTCTTACCTGACGCTGAGTTCACGCTGTGGCAGCAACACAGGGAGACACAAGGGAACGGTGACGTGTCAGTGACCGGGGCAGGTGGCCAGGCCAGTCCCACCCAGGAGTGGCTATGCTGCAGCCCCATGGGAACATGGCCAGCCAGGGGAGGTGGTGAGCTTCTGATGGCCTCTAACCCTGGGCCAGGACCTGCAGTTCTGGGCTGGGGCAGTCAGAGCCAGGGCCCCTGGGCTCTGTTCTGTAGGCCTCAGGCCTCTAATAGCCTGCTAAGGGGTGTGCCCAGAGCCCACCTAGGATCCAAGGCCCAGCCGCAGAATGCTGCAGGGCACATGGGAGCTCTGGTGGGACTATCACTCCTAGGGTGACTCACTGGGAAAGAGAGGAGCTCTGGTTCCACATGGGACTCAGCACTGAGACCCAGTCCTGGCCGCTCTCGTCACCCTTGGAGGCTGGGAGGGACAGGAGTGTGCCCTTCTGTGCAAGGCCAAGCTCAGGCCAGGTGAGCCGTTGGGGTGGGCCCTTGGCTGGGCCTGAGCACTATGCTGCCCCTGTTTCCTCAGGGAACCCAGGCCCTGCCCAGCACACAGGCGGGGGCTGAGCTGGGTGAGCAGGCTAACCAAGCAGGGACGGGACACTAGGGGCCGGCACCTTGCAGGGGACTATGAACGCACAGGGGCTGGCTGAGCAGGCTCCTGTGGGTAGTGGCAGCAGAGAAGCAGGGACGGGGGCTGGGACGGGCTGCGGGGACACGGAGCCCTCACCCAGGGGGGCCTACCTCCTCTAGCTGGCTGTGCACGTGCTGCACGATCAGGTCGATGGCCACTGCGTTGCCGCTCCCTGGGAGGACAGGGAGGAAGGTGACGGGGGCCGGACCACCCGCCTGCTCCCCGCCGGTGGCCCTTGGGCTCACCTCTGGGCACCACGATGTCGGCCAGGCGCATGGTGGGCTGGATGTACTGGTCGAAGGCGGGCTTGACAAACTTATTGTACTGTTTGATGACGCCCTCGATGTCCCGGCCCCGCTCGCTGATATCTCGGCGCAGCCGCCGCACCAGGCGGATGTCGGAGTCCGTGTCCACGAAGATCTTCATGTCCAGGAGCTAGATGGGGATGGCGAGCCTGTGGGTGGGGCCTGTCACCAGCACAGCCAGTGTGGAGGTGCCAGGACTAGCTCCTGCAGCGAGACCTCCCGGTCTGTGCACCAGGCCCGGGGCCACCTGCCCAAAAGGCCTGGCTGGTGCAGGGGCGGGTGTGGGTGTGGGGTGTGTATATGCACAGGTGTGCGCGTGTGTTTGGGGGCAGAGTGCTGTCTTCCAGGCACAGGAGGACAGCTGGCGGGTCAGGCGGGAACAGGCTGGGTGGCATGTTCACTTGAAGCTCCCACAAACATACTGGGAATTTGGGGCTGGGTGAGTTCAGGATCTGGCCTGATGCACCTGCAGTGGCCATGTGGGGGACTGGGGATTGGGCGCTGCTATGTGCAGAACAGTGGGGTCCTCTGGGCCTGTGCCAGGGGCAGGACTTGAGGTCAAATCTGGTTCTGCCCTTGGAGGCCCATGTGACCTCAAACTCCCTCAAACTCAATAGCTTTGGGTCCCTACTCATCCCTAGGACTACAAGGAACAAGACCAACAAGGAGAGTAAGATCCCGTCTCTACTAAAAAGTAGCAAAAAACCTTGCTCTACTACTTAACCTCCCTCCTCAGTACTGCACTTGACTAGTCTAAAAATAAAAAAATAAAATAAAATAAAAAAATAGCAAAAAAAAATTAGCTGGGCTAAAAATAGAAAAATTAGCCGGGCATGGTGTGCGCCCATAGTCCCAGCTACTCGGGAGGCTGAGGCGGGAGGATCGCTTGAGCCCAGGAGTTGGAGGTTGCAGTGAGCTAGGCTGACGCCACGGCACTCTAGCCCAAACAACAGAGCGAGACTCTGTCTCAAAAAAAAAAAAAAAAAAAAAAAAAACAACAGGAACATGCCAGGTATGAGCACAGGCCTCCTCGGCAGGTGGAAGTGGGAGCCACAGTCCCGGCAGCCACGCTCCGCCATGCGTGACACCACTGGGCCCTCCCAGGTGGGAGGAGTGGCTGGCTCGAGCAGTTTAGAGGTCGGTGGCCTCAGGGACAGGACAGGGGACTGTGCACCTCTGGGATGGGGAAGAACAGGTGACTAAGTGCCTAGGGGGCAGGGCGGCGGAGCCTTCCTGCAGGAAGTGCGTGGACGGTGAGTGGGCAGGAGGAGCGGGGACGGCAGGGGTGGGCGTTTCGGGTGGACCCTCACCTCCAGCAGCGTCTTGTCAGCAAAGGCCATGATGCCCTCAAAGATGATGACGTTTGCGCCGTAGAGCGTTTTCTGCAAGGGAACTGGGGAGTTGCCAGCGCCCGGCTCGCACACCCCCAGCCCTCTCGGCCTGAACCCGGCCTACCCAGTCCTTCTTGCGGCTGTGTGTGGTGAAGTCGTAGATGGGCACCTTCACGCTCTTCCCCTGCTTCAGCTTCTTGAGGGTAGAAATGATGAGGTCGAAGTCAAAGGCGTCCGGGTGGTCGAAATTGAAGTTGTTGTGGGCGGCCTGCTCCTGCTGCTGCTTGGTCAGCACCTGCCAGGGGGAGGCTGCCGAGGAGCTGGGGCCGGGGTGGCCACGCAGGGGCCCAGAGGCCAGGAGCCTGTGTCTGTGGGACACTTGGGGAGCTGGGCTGGGGCCTCACCTTGTAGAAGGAGTCCATGGACAGCAAGACAACCCAGGGCACGTCCAGGGCCTCGATGATCATTCTGGCCACGGTGGTCTTCCCAGAGGCGCTGCCGCCCCCCAGGCCTGTGAGCAGGAGCAGATGGGCTGCACAGACAGGCCCAGAGACACCCACCCACTAGAGGAGGGGATGGCTGAGCCCCCTCCACGAAGCCCCGGTGGCTCACACCCTCCCCTGCTCTCACCGATGGCGAAGGCCTCCTTGGACTGTGTGCCGTGCTCATTGTACCAGGGCGGCCGCCCCGCCGTGTAGATGGTACGCTTGCTGGTGCGCAGCAGGGGTGGCTCAGATTTGCACTGGCTGGTGGTGCGCTTCCGGGGCGAGCGCCCGGTGCCCACAGGTGGGAGGAGTCTGTCCAGGGATTCCGTGTTGCTGCTGCAGAGAAGGACACGCTTGGTCTTGGCCGTGGGGCACGGCTTAGGGGGCAGGCTTCACTGGGGGTGCACAGGAAACCCGCCTGTAGTGGGTCCACAGAGCGGGGGGCCCAGGCCTGCTGGACAGACAGACCCTTGTGGCTTGGCCTGGGCATAGGGCCGTGGACCATCACTGTACAACAGCAAATGACAGGAACTCGAAGAGATGCATGTCTCAGGGCCATGCTCCTCCCTTCGTGTGGGCTGAGCTGTGCCCCGCCCCCCGGGTGGGCGTGTGAGACAGCTAAGACCCTGCAGAGGACCACAACCCTCTCCCCAACCCTGGATACTCTGAGCAGCCCAATCACTGCTGCACCAAAGGGCAGGTGCCTGAGACAGGAGGGCAGCCCACGGGCAGGGGCGAGGCCAGACCAGGCTGTGCATGCCCAGGTGAGGGGGCCACACCTATGAAGAGGCTTAGTGGCTTCAGGAGAGGGAGGCTGGGGGGCTCGGCCAGGACCTGTGCCTGCCAGGGACAGGAGTGTTCAGGGCAGGGTGGCCCTGTGGCCTAGCCTCTCTGGCTGTCAAGTGCAGGACGGGGGATCTTGGGCTGAAAGACCTAAGAGGAACCCAGTCACTTTTGCTGTGTCCCTTGGGGACCCTGCAGGGTCCCCAAGGTGGAAACCTACAGCATCCTGCAAACACCTTTCTGGGCTGACTGGAAGAGAGGGAGGGAGCTGGGAATTTAATCTGAGGAAAGCTCAGGCCTGTCTGCGTCATGCCCACAGACATCACTCACGCCGAGCTGACATTCAGGTCCCTGTTAATTTCTCAGTTGGTTTACATCTCCAAAGTGGGTGGGGGCCCTGGCCTCAAACCCTGGGAGGGGACAGCTTCTGGGAGGCTTGATGTGCTGGAGGCCAGCATCAGCCTGAGACAGCTCGGATTCTGAGCAGCTCGGATGCTGTGGACACAGGACACAGGCTGGGCGGAAGGCACCTGTCCCCTGCCTGGGAGACTGAGATGGCCACAGTGGCCCAGCATCAAGTTTCAGGCCTGCACACGAAGCTCCCAGGGGTCGGTGGGTTGGCCCTGCAGGTCATGGGCCACCCACATGGCTGCGGACTGGGCAGGGCAGAGCCCCGGGAGTCAGAAATGGCAGGTGGGCGTGCAGGACACCCCTGCAGTTGCGTCCGCCATGGCTGGAAATGCCACACTTGGTGGGATACTGCAGCTGGGGACAGGGGAAGGCATCCTCGGAGCACGGTCAGGCGAGAAAAGCAGACCACAGGAGGTGCAGCTCCGTTCTACAGACCCTGGCAAATGAAGGCGTCTGCCCGCGTGCATCTGAGCAAGTGAGACATTTGCACAGGCCAGGTGCAATCGGAATCTCCCTGAGTACCAAGTTTGGAACAGGGGCTTCTGCTTCATTTGAATGTTTTATAAGCACATGCCCCTTTGTAATCAAAAACCAAACCACAGGCTGTGTTTCAAGCTTGCTGTCCTGTTGTCACTGCTATAAAGCCTGAGGGGGCAGTGCCACGCTCCCCCAGCTGGTGCCAAGACAAGCGTCTGCCCGCCTCTGGGGCAGCCTGACTACCTCCAGCTGCAGAACGCTGGTATTTCCAGCTGTGCAACCTCCCAGAACACTAGCAGTGCCCGGAGCCAGGAAGGCGGTATCTGTGTGCTCATGTGGGGCAGCGGAAGGACAGCAGAGCCGTGTCTGGCCGGTCACCTCAGCAGCTCCCAAGGGCCCACAGAACGACGTGGCAAGAGTCTGAGCCCCAAGAAAACCAGCCGCCTCTACCTGGCAGGAAAACATGCTGCTTCTATCCCTGGAGACACAGAAGGCAGGTCTGCCTGCTTCTGCCCATCATTAGGCATGCACAGGAGGGAGAGCACGGGGAATAATTAGCCAGTCTGCTCCGCTCAGCCTCCCCTCTGCAACTCTGGCGGTAGCTCTGGAGCTGAGCACTGGCGTCAGCAGCAGGGCCGGGCACAAACAGCACGGCGGGTGCCAGGATGACCTGCACTGTGTCGGGAGCAGCTGGCCACACACAGCACGTGAGGGACACGGGCCCGCCGGGGCCTGTACCCCTCTCAGCCAAGAACAGACAACGGACTCAGCAATCGAAAGCAATGACGTCCCTGGGCCCCTGGATGGAGGTGGCTTGCTGCTCACCTGGGCACACAGGTCCCGAGGTAAACAAACGGGCCTTCAGGGCTCATCCTTAGGGGCCGCTCCTCCCAGAGGGCAGTGGTCGGGGGCCCACAGCTGGGGAGCCTGGGCTGGGAGCTGCCTTGGCCCACAGCAGCAGTGTGTTCTGAGCCGATGGGGGAGCTCTGGTGGCCCTGGAGGCCACAGTGGGCAGAGGACAAACACAGGCCATCCCCTCTCCTCTGTGCCTGACTCCACCACCGTCTACAGGGAATCACGCTCTCTCTTCAGCCTCAGGGAGGAAACTCCAGCACAGAAAGTCTGACTCACAAAGGGGCAAGACCTCAAGGACGAAGCTCCCAACAGCACCAGTGGCCCCGTGCCCTGGGTTCCAGGGGTGAGCGCTCACACGCAGCTGCGACGGACGTGGCGCCTGCCCCCAGGTGCTTACCCCGCGTCTTGGCGGGAGCCTTCGGGTCCCCACTCGTGACTGTTCCTCATACTATAACAACCAAGGATCCCTGCCACGATTGTGCTCCTGGGAACAGTGCCACACAGCGCCACACATGCCAGGGGCAGCTTTGTCTGAAATTCGCCTCACCACAGGCTTGCGGGGCCAGATGGCCTCAGGCCGCGTCTGCGCCAAGCCCAGCCCCAAGCCCAGCCCCGCTGCCTTCTCCAAAGCTAGTCTGCCTCTGGGAGCCCGGGACCAAGCCTCACCCCATTTTCCACAAGAGACACCCCTTGAAAAAGGAAAGTAGCACAAAAGACCTCATTTCCTGTCCATGGATGAAAAAGGGTGCTTCTGGCCACACTGACAAAAATTAATTTCAACCCAAAGAGTTATGAGCCACAACCAACACAAGACACACCTGCGACCGAGGGCCCCGACCTCTGCCCGGCTCCTGAAAGCACCTGCAGCCTGTTTGCTTCCTGACATCCACAGACGCACACTGCACAGGCCCAGGACAGCAAGGACACGGGGAAGGTGGCTTCCCCCCGGCAGGGCCTCATTGCTGTGACTCACCTGCTTTCTGCTCCAAGGGCCCGGCATCCTGAGATCCTGATGCCAGGGTAAGCCGGGGGAATGCTCATAGCTGAGGACATGGGTGGACACAGGTCCCGGAGGTGGGTGCTCCTGGATAGCGGGGTGACCCCAGGTATGTGTCTTGGGGCTCTGGGATGGCAGTTATGGGGGTATCACCACCTCTGAAACTCACAGTGGTCCCCCAGGCCAGCTCAGAAGCTCTGGCTGTCTAAACTGCCCCTCCATGGGTGGGAACCCTCTTGGCTGGCACAGCAGGTGAGGAGCTAGGTGGGGTTGGACACCGGGAGGCAGAGCTGGGCGGTACCTGTGACCCCACCGTACTAAGGCAACAGCACTCACCACTGTCCTCAGAGACCAAGGCCAAGGCATAAGAGGATCACTGAGCTGGGGGCTCGTGCCCGTCCGATATTAATAGCACTGGCTTTGCCTGGCGTGGCCTGGACAGCCCAACCCCAGGGCAGGCCTCAGTGTGAAGGGCCCTCCTGAGCGTGGGCTGGCACAGCCACTGTGGATCTGAGGACCACTGTGCTCCCGCACCCTCCCAGCATTCCACGGAAAAGGCTGCAGAGCCAACCCCCACAGCCAAGACAGAGACATCTGAGGCGCCTCTTAAACAGGTGACCTGAATGTCAGTGCTGAGCTGGGCGCCCCACCCCTGGCCCCAAGGTGTCTCCTACAGGCATAAACAAATCTGAAACTCAACCCTCTGACACCAGCCGAGAATAACTGCCCTACCTGCCCTGCCCCCGCCTCACTAGGCGAGCTCAGCCCGAAGCAGATAAGGTCCAGGAGCCAGGAGCCAGCCCTGCCCCAGCAAGGTGTCACAGCTAAAATCCCTTCACTGTCCCTGGGGAGGGGGGGGGGAATGAAGCAATCTCGTTTGCCACAGCAGTCTCTCTGCATGATGCCTTCCAGCATGGAGACAGGGGCTGTCCGGGGCTCAGGGAAGAGGGAAGATTCTACACGAGGGGTTCACACACCTGAAATGTGGGCCCTCCGGGGAGCTGCCTCGGATGCGCCAGTGGTACCTCTGTCCATGGGCACAGGAGCTACACCTCCTGACCTGCTCCCAGGGGCTGGCTGTCCACACCGCCGGCCTGGGAAGGTGGGCGGGGCCAACCCACAGTCAGGGGTGCAGAGCTGGGGCTCCTGGGAGTTCACTAGCTTGGCTGTTTGGGCAGCAGGGTGGACTCAGGCTGGCCAACCTGGCATGTACCCTGGATGTCCCAGGGGGCCAGGACCCAGGTTGGGTAGGAGGCTACAGGTCTGTGGGAAGCCAGTACTGTGCTGGCCCAGGAAAGGGAGGCAAGAGCCCGGGTATGCAGCTGCTAACTGAACCACCAGGTTCCACCCTGGTACTGCCTGGCCCTGCCACAGGCCACTCTGCTGAGGATGGTGTCAGCATGGCCCTCCACGAAGCTGGCCTCTTGGCCATGCAGCCCAGGGCAGGGAGGGGCAAGACCTCCTGGCCATTCTGAAGCAGGTAACTTCCAGACTCTCCTGCTGTTGGTCTGCCCAGTGCCCATATCCCCCAACCTATATGCCCAGAACACTGCCCCTGACCCTGCCGGGTTCTGACTCACCAGGGCTGGGATGGGCCAGAGAACTCCCATTCCTGGCATCACCTATAGGGTGCAAATGCCGCTACCGGAGCCACCTGGCTACAGCACCTTCTGCCCGAGGTTTCCTCCTACTGCAGGTGTCAGGGCTGTTCGAGGCAGGTGGTGCTGGAGGCTGCCCTAGGCATCTCAGGACACCCCTCGCCACCCCCTCACCTGCCAGCCGTTCCACTCTGGGCTACAGCACCCTTCACTGCCCACCACGGGGCCACTGCTTGCCTCATTTTTCTCAAGGACAGCAGCAGGTGCACTACGGGAGGGTCACGAGGACCAAAGCAGGTGCCGCATCAGTGATAAGGACCCACGAGTGATGTCTTCGTAAGGAAATAAGCACAAATGTGTCTACAATGCCAGTAAAATCGGAAACAAATGTCTGACAGCAGGGACGTGGTACGCTTGACACTGACCTTGAAGGAATAGTCGTGTGGGACACAGAGGCAACAGGAAGGTTTCAGGCCCTCCCTCGCCGCGGCTCAGCGTCGTTTTCCTGCCACTCGGGTTGCCGTCACCCGAGGACCCTCCCACACAACGCCTGGGCACAGCACTTCCTGACACCCAGCTGGGTTTAAGAGGAGTTTTGGGCTGGGCGCGGTGGCTCATGCCTGTAATCCTAGCTCTCCGGGAGGCCGAGGCGGGCGGATTGTTTGAGCTCAGGAGTTCGAAACCAGCCTGAGCAAGAGCGAGACCCCGTCTCTACTAAAAATAGAAAGAAATTAATCGGACAACTAAAAATATATAGAAAAAATTAGCCGGGCATGGTGACGCATGCCCGTAGTTCCAACTACTTGGGAGGCTGAGGCAGGAGGATCGCTTGAGCCCAGGAGTTTGAGGTTGCTGTGAGCTAGACTGATGCCACGGCACTCACTCTAGCCCAGGCAAAAGAGTGAGTCTCTGTCTCAAAAAAAAAAAAAAAAAAAAAAAATGGGAGAATTGTGTTTTTGGCTGGGTTTCCTTAATAATAATAATCCTCAGTTGTGACTTTCTTTGAACAATTAAGTCCAGATCTTTGATGAAATTTGGCTTGCTAATTTCCATTTTCCCTGAGGTCAATCAGTTCTTAAAAACTGATCAGATATGCTCCTCTTTTGTATTTCTAAGAAATGTATTCAAAATCGAGTGAAACTGTAGATTTCAAACAAGTTAAAAATCAGTTTTCAAGTTGGTTTTCAAGTAAGATTATCTTCAAAGGGGGCACATTTTACACATTTACAGTAGACAAAGCTTGTCAATTCCTATCCACTGTCTTAATTATTGTAGGTTTATAGTAAGTCTTGCTACTCTGTAGAACAGGGGTCAGCAAACATTTTCTTAAAGGGCCAAATAGTAAATGTTTTAGGCTTTGCAGGCCATGTGGTCTCTGTTGCAACTACTCTGTTCAGCTACTGTAACTAGAAAGCAGCCATAGACAATACAAAAACAAATAGGGGTACCTATGTCCCAGAAAAACTTTATTTATAAAAACAGGCGGCCTAGTTTGCCAACCCCTGCTTACTCTCATGTGTTCTTCAAGACTGTCTTAAATGTTCTTGCTTTTAATGTTTACATGCAAATTTTAAAATCAACTTACCAATTTCCACAAAAAACTCTGCTGGAGTTTTTATTGGAATTGCATTGAATCTATAGGTAAATTTGGGGAGGATTGACATTTTTACAATAATGAGTGTTCCAGTCCATAAACATGACCTAAAGTGTTATTTAGGTCTTGGTTAAGTTTCCTCAGCAATGGTTTATGGTTTTCTGTGTAAAATTCTTTGTAGTAACCATCCTCCAAAAGATAATTTGCCTCTTTGTGTTCACAGTGTTGTATGGTTCCTCTCACAATGAATAAGGCTGACCTATGGAATCCAAAGGATATTTGTGAAATGACACTGTGTGACTTCCAAGGCTAGGTCATAAAAGCCATTGTGGCTTCTGCCTTGTTTTCTTGGATCACTGAGTCTGAAGGAAGCCAGCTGTCATGTTATAAGGACATTCTATTAAATAGCAGCCCAGTGGAGAGGCTCACGTGGTGAGGAACTGAGGTCTCCTGCCAACAGCCACATGAGTGAGATGTCTTGAAAGCAGATCCTCCTGGGATAATATATATGACTCTTGAATGACGCAGGCTGATATGATGGTGTCCTGAATTGCGTCAAGGGGATTGAGAAAAGCAGATTGAAAAACTAAGGAGATGGAATATGTATGATTTGGGATTGATTGCACATGAAGAGTTAGGGAGGTGGCATCAAGAGTGGCTTCAGTGAGGTACGGTGGCTCACACCTGTAATCCTAGCACTTTGGGAGGCTAAGACAGGAGGATTGCTTGAGGCCAGGAGTTCGAGACCAGCCTGAGCAAGAGTGAGGCCCTATCTCTACAAAAATAGAAAAATTAGCTGAGTGTGGTGGCACACACCTGTAGTCTCAGCTACTTGGAAGGCTGAGACAGGATTGCTTGATCCCAGGAGTTTGAGGTTGTAGTGAGCTATGGTGAGGCTACTGCACTCCAGCCCAGGAGACAGAGCAAGACCCTGTCTCAAAAAAAAAAAAAAAGTAATGCCAAAGTTTCTGGTGTAGGTACTTGAGCCTGCGTGAACCATTCATTGAAATAGGAAATGTAGGAGAAAGAACAGGTTGTTTTAATTATATTGAGTTTGAGTTGTCTGTGAATATCCAAGTACATACAAGCAGTAGCAGTTGGAAACAGGTGTGATCTATTCACATCTCCACTCAACTGACCATTGATACTGAATTTTGGGGCAAGATACGTAATCACATGTGTTGTCTTGTGTCCTATTTTTTTCATCTGTCTGATGTCCACCTTATAGATCATTTTGATAAAAATTATAAAATATTAAAAGACAGGCATTCATTTACAAATTTTAACTACCTTTTCTTTAAAAATTATCAGAAATATCCTAAGTTTATATTGAGAAATATAACTGAGTATTCCTATTAGCTTCAGGTATTATGGTACATTGGCAATAATGTAAGTTTGGAGTTTCATAGCCCTGTATGTGAATTCCAGTGTAGACATTTATTAGCTGTGTAACCTTGGAAATGTTTGCAATGGACTGTTTATATCCCACCAAAATTCATATGTTGAAATCCTAGAGCCCAAGGTAGTGGTATTAGGAGTTGGGGCCTTTAGGAGGCAATTAGGTCATGAGGGAGGAATTCTCATGAATGAGATTGGTGCTGTTACAAAAAAGATCCCAGAGAGGTCCCTTCCCCCTTCCACCATGTGAAATTACAGTGAGAAGACAGCCATCTAGGAGGAGGTGGGCCTTCAGTAGACACCAAATCTGCCAGCACCTTGATCTTGGACTTCCCAGCCTCCAGAACTGTAGGAAATATATATCTGTTGTTTGTAAACCACCCACTCTATAGTATTTTGTTACAGCAGCCCAAATGGACTATGGCAATGTTATATAACTTGGGGGGGGGTGGCAATTACAAAAATATATATATAAAGAAAGAACGAAAATTTCTACCTACTTTCCTGGCTTATTGTTAATGACTAAGAGATAACTTTTTAAAGTATCTAGCGTAAAGTCTTGGACATTTTAAGCCCTTAAATAGGTGTTTCACCAGCTTGTTAGTTGGTATTACACTTCTATACAGATGACAATTCTTTTTAGGAAGTCAGACTTATACTTCCCTATCAACACCTCTTTATGGAAGCTGTTATGTAAGCCTTTGAAGTCATTTAAAAATTTTGAAAATTTTTAAATTTAAAGAGATCTGGGCCCTGGGTTTAGTTCTCTGATCTTACAGATCTGAAAACAATGGATGGTCTTTAGAGGTTTGTAAGTGGCAGAAAACCAAAATTTTTAGAGGCTAGTAAGTAGTAGAACCTAGGTCTGTTGACGCATATTCTAGTCCTCTTTGTGCTATAATATGTACTCAGGCACTGTCCAGGATGATGGCAGTATAACAGTAAATTTACTGGACAAAATCCCTGTCCTCATGGATTTACATTCTATAGAGGGGATTCCTAAAGGACATGAGGGAGTGAGCCATGTCTTTATCTTCCAGGAGAAGGAATGGCAGAATGGCAAAATAATTTAGGACCATTATAAGGCTTTTATTTCCAGTGATTCTCACTGATATGGAAAGTCGTCTTAGGGGTGGCTATATTTTGAGGGTAGAGCTGACAAAATTTACCAGCAGATCAGCTGTGTGCTGTGAAAGAAAGTTAAGAATGACTCCAAGGGTTTTGACCTGAGAAACTTGAGGAATGAAATTGTCATTTACTGATAGAGGGAAGGCTAAGAGAGAGGACAGTTTGGATAGGTGAATAAGAGTTGAATTTTGGACAATTTGGAGTTTAGACAGTTAAGTTAAAGGTGCCCATTAGACAACTAGTTTTAGGTGTTAAAAAGGCAGTTGAATATGAATCTAGTGTTCAGGGGGAAATGAAATCTGGAGGTATAAATTTGGATGTCATTCCCCATATAGATGGTATGCTGAGTGCAATGGTTTGAATGTTTGTGTCTCCTCCAAAATTCATGTTGAAACTTAATCCCCAATACAACAACAGTAATAAAAGATGGTCCCTTCGGGAGGTGTTTAGGCCATGAGGGCAGAGCCCTCATGAATGGGATTAGTGACTTTATAAAAGGGCTCGAGAGAACTAACTAGGCCCCTTTTTGCTTTTCTACTGTTGCATGTGAGGACACAGCATTTGTCCCCTTTTTCCCTTTTGTCCTTTCCACCACATGAGGACCACAGTGTTGGTCCCCTCTGGAGGATGCAGCAACAAGATGTCATCTTGAAGCAGAGAGCAGCCCTCACCAGACACAGAATCTGCTGGCACCTGGATTTCCAGCTTCCACAGCTGTGAGGAATAAATGTATGTTCTTTATAAATTTCCCAGTCTCAGATATTTTGTTGTAACAGCACAAACAGCTTAAAACACTAAGTGTGATCATGAAGGGACTAAGTGTAGATAGAAAAAAGAGATCTAAGCTAAATCATGAGATCCACCAATATTTGGAATGAGATGGATGGAAAAGGAACAGCCATAGAGATTTGTGAAAAACCAGGTGATTGTAGTATCGTGGAAATCAATCAAAGTGTTTTAATAAAGAGGGAATAATCATCTAGGTCAACTGCTACTAATAAGTGATGCATAGCGAAGATTGAAAATTGGCCATTGGATTTAGCAGTGCGGAGGTGTCCTTAACTAAAGCCTGATAAGAGTAGGCTTGGGAGAGGATAAGAGGAGCAAAGTCAGAGACAGTGGATTTGAGAAACGGAAGTAGGATTCAGAGGTTGTTCTGTCTTCTAAGGTAGGAGAAAAAACATATTTAGATCCAGTAGGGAGAGAGACAAATTGATGCATTGAAAGGAGGGAGATTTTCTGGAGCAATGTCTGTTGAGTTGGCTAGAGGGAATGGGATCTCCTACATGAGTGGAGGCATCGTACGTACTAGGATCTTGATGGATTTTACTTATAGCAGGGGTTGGCTCACCCCAGCTCTGGAGCCAAATTCAGCCTACTGCCTGTTTCAAAATAAAAGTTTATTGGAACACAACCACACCGATCCGTTTAGGTATTGTCTATGGCTACTTTCAAACTGTGGTGGCAGAGCAAGTAGGCCCTACAGAGAAGCCTAAAATATTTACTACAAAGAGTTGTGAACCCTAGATTTATAGTAATTAAAGAAAAGATAGGATGAAATTTAAGTGGGAGAGAGAACTGAACATTTTGAACAAGATATTCAAATACCTTCTGGTTTTGGTCAAACTCTGAACCTTGAATTTGGAGCAAAATGATTTGCAGCCTGGGTACTTTTTTTAAGGTGTGTTCTTGGAAGGGGCCATAATCCTGATAGCCATTGTCTTAGTCCATTTTGTGCTGCTGTAACAAAATACCACAGACTGGGTAATTTATAAAGAGTAAAAATTTCTTTCTCACAGTTCTAGAGGCTGAGACGTCCAAGATCAAGGTGCCAACAGGTTCAGTCTCTGGTTCCAAGATGGTGCCTTGTTGCTGTGTCCTCCAGAGAGGAGGAATGTTGCATCCTGACACAGCAGACGAGCAAGAGAGGGTGAGAAAGCAAGAAAGAGGGACAAACTCATCCTTTTATGACAGTATTAATCCCACCCATGAGGGTAGAGCCCTCATGGCCTAATCATTTCTTAAAGGTGCCACCTCTTAATCCTGTTACAATGGTGGGCTGGGTGCAGTGGCTAACACCTGTAATCCTAGCACTTTGGGAGGCCATGGCGGGAGGATTGCTTGAGTCCAGGAGTTCAAGACCAACCTGAGCAAGATGAGACACCATCTCTACAAAAAAAAGGAAAATAATACTGTTACAATGGCAGTTAAATTTCAACATGAGTTTTAGAGGGGACATTCAAACCATAGCAGCCACTTTCCCTCCAAATACCAATTCATGCTAATAATTCACATGTAAGTTCAGCAATAGCACTAACTGTAGATATATGCTTTATATCATTTGTATTAGTGTTTAATAGGACTATAATAGGGCTGCTGGGTTGAGGGTACATCAGCTTTTATTGGGTTCTCAAGGGGGACTGGAATATTCACATCCTTAGTTAATTTGCAAAAATAGTTCGGTCACTATAAACATATGTTACATAAACCTCTTGGGCCGGATATAAGAAAGAATAAAACAATTCTAATTGTCCTTCTAACTCCTAAACCTCATAATACCTATATAAGGTAAGAAGCAAGAACAGTTTTACAGAAGGTTGCTACTTTCTATCATGATTTTAGTAAAGGACTATCCTATAAGAAGGCTAAACTACTTTGTAGTCAAGTCTTATGTAACGTTGATACGGTTGTATTAATTTATTAAGAAAACTGCATGGGCCGGGCACAGTAGTTCATGCCTGTAATCCTAGCACTCTGGGAGGCCAAGGTGGGAGGACTGCTTGAGCTCAGGAGTTCGAGACCAGCCTGAGCAAGAGTGAGACCCCGTCTCTACAAAAAAATAGAAAAATTAGCCAGTTGTCATGGCGCACGCCTGTAGTCCCAGCTACTTGGGAGGCTGTGGCAGGAGGATCACTTGAACCCAGGAGTTTGAGGTTGGTGTGAGCTAGGCTGATGCCGCTGCACTGTCCCCAGGGTGACAGAGTGAGATTCTGTCTCAAAAAAAAAAAAAACTACATGAAGTGTCAGCTCAACACAACAGAATTATCTCTGACAATTCCATTTTATTTTTTTCAGGGGCTTTTTTGAACCTTAGTCTTGTAACAGCTAACTTAGCTTCTGAGACCAGTGTTTAATTTATTCATAATACATAGTACATTGTACTTCCCAGTAATATAACATAGCATTATAAGATGCAGAAACAGTCTGACTTGTCTGCTTTGCTAGTTCTCCCTTCCCTGACCATTCCTTCAAGCAGAGATTCTTAAGTAGAGTTCCTATTCCTCCTGGGGGGAATATCTCTGAATTTTAACAATACTGATTAACTGTTCTCCAAAATAATTATCAAGAGTAATTTCTTTTTCAAATGTGTATATATTAGTTATTTGCAGATACTGTACTTAGGTGCTGGGATTACAGAACTGAAAAAGACAGCTCTCTGCTATAGAAAAGCTCCCAGTAATTAATGTAGTGAGAAGCAATATTCGAAGTTATGTCCAGAATACTATAGAACCATCAAGAAATTAGCCAATCAGGTCTAGAGAGCAATTGAAAAGCAGGGAATGCTGCACAGAAGAGGTTCTGTTTAAACAACTTTCCTCGTACTGAATGGGGAAAAGTTGAAAGTGTTTCCCTTAAGAACTGGAAGAAGACAAGGGTGGATGCCCTCTGTCACCACTTCTATTCAGCATAGTACTGGAAAGCTAGAGCAATTAGGCAAGAGAAAGAAATAAAGGGCATCCAATCAGGAAAGAAGAGGCCTAACTATCCCTGGTTGCCGATGATATGATCTTATGTATACAAAACCCTAAAGACTCCACCAAAAGACTCCTAGAACTTACAAATAAATTCAGTAAAGTCTCAGGTTACAAAATTAATGTACACAAATCAGTAGCATTTTAATATACTAATAACAGTCAAGCTGAGAGTCAAATCAAGAACTCAATACCATTTACAGTAGCTGCAAAGAAAATAAAACACCTAGGAATATACTTAACCAAGGATGTGAAAGATCTCTACAAGGAGAACTACAAAACACTGATGAAAGAAATCATGTATGACATAAACAAGTAGAAAAACACCCTGTGCTCATGGATTCAAAGAATCAACATTGTTAAAATGTCCATACTGCCCAAGGTGATTTGTAGATTCAGCACAATTCCCATACCAACATAATTTTTCACAGATCTGGAAAAACAATCCTAAACTTCATATGGAACCAAAAAAGAGCCCAATTAGCCAAAGCAGTCCTAAGCAAAAAGAACAAATCTGGATTTGTTCCAAATTATGCTACAAGGCTGTAGTAACCAAAACAGAATGGTACTGGTTTAAAGGTAGACACATAGACCAATGGAACAGAATAGAGAACCCAGAAATAAAATCAAATAGCTACAACCAGCTGATTTTCGACAAAGCAGACAATATACACTGAGGAAAGGAAGGTCCTGTTCAATAAATGGTGCTAGGAAAATCGGGTAGCCCCATGCAGAAGAGTGAAACTGGATCCCTGCCTCTCATCATACACAAAACTTAAGATGGATTAAAGAATTAAATGTAACACCCGAACCCATAAAAATTCTGGAAGAAAACGTAGGAAACAGTCTTCTTGACATTGGCCTAGGGAGGCGAAGAATTTATTAATAAGACCCCAAAAGCAAATATAACAACAACAAAAATAAATAAGTAGGACTTAATTAAACTAAAAAGTTTCTGCATAGCAAAGGAAATAATCAACAGAGTAAATAGACAAATACAGAATGGGAGAAAATATTCGTAAATTGTACATCCAACAAAAGGCTAACACCCAGAATCTACAAATTAGCAAGAAAAAAACAGATAATTCCATCAAAAAGTGGCCAAAAGACGTGAACAGATGTATTTCAAAAGAAGATACACAAATGGCTAACAAACATATGAAAAACTGCTCAACATCACTGATCATCAGGGAAATGCAGTTAAAACCGCAATGAGATACCACTTTACCCTTGTCAGAATGGCCATTATTAAAATGTCAAAAAACAATAGACATTGGCACAGATAGGGTGAGAAGGCAACACTTTTACACTATTGGTGGGAATGTAAACTAGTACAACCTCTATAAAAAATAGTATAGAAATTTCCTCCAAGAGCTAAAAGTAGACCTAGTATTCCATCCGGCAGTCCCACTACCGTGTGTCTACCCAAAGGAAAAGAAGTCATTTTATCAAAAAGATGCCTGCACCCAAATGTTTATTGCAATACAATTGAGAATTACAAAAATATGTAATCAGCCTAAGTGCCCATGAACTGATGAGAGGGTAAAGAAAATGTGTTATGTATATACCATGAGTAATACTCAGCCATAAAAAGGAATGAAATGATGTCTTTTGCAGCAACTTGGATGGAACTGGAGACCATTATCCTAAGTGAAATGTCTCAGGAATGGAAAAACAAATACCACAGAATCTTATTTATAAGTGGGAACTAAACAAGGGATACATATGGTCATAAAGTGGTGTTATGTACATTGACAAGAAGTAGGGAGAGGAGGAGGAGGGTGAGGATTAAAAATCTACCCATCAGGTGCAATGTACATTGTTCTGGTGGTGGATATGCTGAAAACCCTGAGTTCAGTATGATATAGTTTATCTATGTAACAAAAAACACTGTACCCCCTAATTTTTTTAAAATAAAAATGATTAAAATGATTTTAAAAAACTTTTTTGTACTTCTGTGTACTTATTTACATCACCCTACCAGGCAAAAATGCTTTAATTGAAAACATTTTGATTGAGTTGCATGGACCAAGAACATAATTGCTTCTTTCACCATTGCATAATATGGTATCAATTATGCATTAAACTGGTCATTTTAGAAATAACTAAAATTTGCATTTGTGGAATAAGAAGGAATTTAAATTTAATCAGCTCTATCTCCAACTCCCTTCGTTTCTCTGTTTGAATTATTTGACGGGAACTTACAGACTGTTCATTCCATTTTGGACAGTGGTACATATTCAGAAAGATCCTGCTAATGAAACAAAATCTGCCTTTTTCTGTCTTTTCCTCGGTAATTTTAGTTTTAAATTCTAAAAATTGTCTTCCAGTCTGTGGCTTATTTTTTTTAAACTGTCTTTTAAAGAGTAGTTTTTAATTGTGATGTAGTCCAGTTTATCTATTTGATCTTTTACGGATTTTGCTTTTGGTATTGTGTCTAAGAAATCATTGCCTAACCCAAGATCACATGCCTGATCCTATGCTTTCTTCTAGAAGTTTTATGGTTTTAGGTTTTACATGTAAGAATGATCTCCTTTGAGTTAATTTCTAAATTCTTTTTTTTACATAGAAGTGTCTAATTGTTATCATTGTTGAAAAGGCTATCCATTCTTTATTGCATTGCCTTTTGCACCTTTGTCAACCGATACTAAAAACTAAACCACCAACGTTCATCGATTGGTGAATGGATAAATAAATCGTAGTATATCCGTACCATGGAATACCACTCAGAAGTAAAAGGAAATGAGCTATTGTTGCAAGCAACAGGGGTGAATGTCAAAATTATGCTTAGTGAAAGAAGCCAGACAAAACAGAGTACATATTGCATAGTTCCATTTATATGAAACTCTAGAAGATACTAACTAATCTGTAGTTACGGAAAGCAGATCAGTGTATGGGGAGCAGAGGGTGGGGGGAAGGAGGGATTATAGTTGGACAGGAGGCAGGGATTATAGTTGGATTATAGTTAGACTTTTTTTTTTCTTTAGAATTCTCTCTTTGTCTTTGATGGACAGACTTTTAAATGTGTGCAGTTTAATCATATGTTATAACCTCAGTAAAACTATTATAAATAAAATTCTAAAATTAAATAGAACATAGTGATTAGATAAACTTTCAGTAACCAAGGTTTTTCTTTTCTCATCCCTTAATCATTTCTTTGAACTGTAACTCTAGTTCATTATTCATACTAAAAAGGTATGTAGGTCTGAATGTAGCATTTGGAAAATATTGTGATCATGGTAAACTGACGTCAAGTATACCTTCTGTTTCTTTATGCAAGTTATGTCATGCCATTCCCTACAGGATCTGTTAACCTTCCTTAGTACCATTGTTCAGCTACCTACAAATCCACCTTGCTTGTTATCATTAAACCCAGACTTCCCCAAATTGTCTACAAATATTTCATTAGTAGAAAGTGCAGCAGGATCAGTGCATGTAAGGATTAAGGGGAGAGGAGTGAAAAGGAAACGAGCAGGGGCAGATCATATAGGGAGACAGTATTAAGGAATTTAGATTTTAACCTTTGAGCAATACAGAGTCTTTGAAGAATTTTAAACAAGCTGTGCCAAACAAATTTCACTTTTTATTGTGAAAATAAAAAGCAGACAATATTAACATAAAGGGCTGTGTGTCAATCCCTTTGATATTTTAATTACTAGTTTTTTGGAGTGTCAGGGTCAAAACCCCTATTCTGATACCTTAAACTTAGTCCCATGCTTTGTATTAACACATTATGTAGTTGTATCCTGTCACCTGAAATGTAACTAGCAATTCAAAATTAAAAATTTCCCGGTTTTCTTGCTTCTGAGTGTTTCTTGGGTTTATCATACTGACAACTATATCTAGGCCTGAGAATTTAGCCTACTGGTATTAAACAAATACAGTCCTTATCTATTCATTCTTGCTGTTTCTCACTTTAAAATCTTATAAAATGGCATGTAAGAGCTTTGGTATTTTATTTTTCTACTTTTGAGACCTTTAGAGTCAAGGTTCACTGATTTGGGATGACTTATGATTCTCTGTGAGGCCACCTCTGATTCACGACAGCAGCAAGAACTGGGAAAAGAAAAAAAGGTAATTTATGAGTTGTAGCCAATTACCTGGCAACCAGAATGCTTCATTTGTTGTTAAAGAGGTCTATTGTAACAAGTCTCCTTGTCACCCTACAGCACCTGTCACTGGGCAACCAAGACCATGTTTTTGAACACCTGGCATAAACAGGAAATTATTAGGTACATTTTGTTAATCCTGCCAGAAGTTAGTTAAAATCAGGTTCATTTAGTTATACTCAGTCTTCCAGTACAACATTGGTGCATGTGGAAGCCCGTAAGTGGGTATCGGTTACTAAGTAAAACAGACTATCCCTAGAGCTGAACCTTGGATTTGGGGATAGAATGAAAGAATGAAGATGAAGGATATTTGCTTTACGAGTAATTTGTGAATCTGCAGTGATTTTACATGTGTCTGACTACACTGGCGTAAATACGTAGAATCTCCTGGATCATACCGTCCTGGGTCAGTGACAGTTGTAACTCCACCACAACTCTCTGTGGAACTTCTTGCAAGTGATGTAACTCTTCTGGAGCCTTTTATTTCCTCACATGACAAATGAAGGGTTTAGATTATTTTAAGGTTCTCTTCTGTAGTTCTTTAGTTTCATTATATTTACTTGACTTAAAAAAATCATGCAGTGAAAATTCTAGGTAAAAATGAAAGCAACTTGTAAAAATCATATTACATTATAAAACTGGAAGAAATAGAATAGTATATTGGAGGATATTTTATTAGAGGAGGTCCCCAGGAAAATCCTGCTTTCTGTGGAGCTTGGACCTTCCAAACATTATCTCTTTGGTCACCAACCTGTCCTTTATATTAGTTGAAGCCTATAGGCCTTAAATGATAATGAAATGCTACAACTTTGCTTCTCAACACTAGTTTGAATTTAGGTGCATGTGTTTAATGTTTTCCATTTTAACTGTATAATTGACTTTTTAAAAAATTGGAGGTTTTCTTGTGCATGGGCCTGCTGCCCAGCCTGTGTGATACTGGGCCATTCCTGATGAGCCATGACTGTACCCAGTAAGCCCCTTGGAGAGATGACATTCTTTCCCTCTTTTTCCCTTTGTCTAGTGTAGAATAATAGGATGTGCATTCTAGACCACATTCTTGATCTTAGACGTGTTGGAAATCACTAAGGATGTCCCTTCTTGACCATGCAGACAATTGCTAAATGTGGGATTTGTCTTAAATTAATGTTCTCTGGTCTTCTGCTACTACCTCAATTCATCAATAACCCCAGTGTTCTTCATCCCAAATATAATGATTTGCACTGTGGCATCCATGACTCTGCTCCTCTTCTTTCTTGGCTGCCTCTCCATCCCTCTCACCTCCCCATGGAAAGTCTAGGGACATTTTTGCCCACCTTTTGCCTAGTGTTATCAGTACTTTCAACAAGTGTAAAGAACTTAGTAAAGCACCTCACACCAAGTAGTCTGTTCAGCAAGTATTGACTGTTTTTATTCCCTAGCCACTTTCTATTAGGTAAACTATATGAAATTGCTGTAGGGGGTTTCCTTTTCTTTTTTTTCTTTCTCTTCTCTTCTCTTTTCTTCTCTTCTCTTCTCTTCTCTTCTCTTCTCTTCTCTTCTCTTCTCTTCTCTTCTCTTCCTTTTCTAGAGATGGGTCTCACTATGTTGCCCAGGCTGGTCTTGAACTTCCGGCCTCAAGAGATCCTCCTGCCTTGGCTTCCCAAAGTGCTGGGATTACAGTGTGAGCCAGTGCACCTGGCCCACTGTATTTGTATGTAAAAAAAAAAAAAAAAAATATGTTAGCAATTTCATATGGTTTAACTTTATAGATATACACAGTGATGGTTCTTAACCAGAGATGTGAATTAAAAGTATCTAGGCAGCTTTTTGCAGAATGTATGCACACTGTCCACGTCCTAGACCAGTGAATCAGGATCTTCATCAACGGGTCTAGGTAAATGCATTTTTTTAAAAAGCGGATTCTGAGTCATACTCCTGGTTAAAAACACCTGTAAGAGAATCTTCCCTTCAGGCTATTTTTCTTTTAATGTTCTTTCATACAAACCCATGTTTTTGGTGTAGTCAGTTGTCTGATGATGAACTGAAACTTGAGGGTTATGACTCTATAAATTACTATTACTTTAAATTTTAAGATAAGGTCAAATGTCAAATTTAGATTTATAAGTACTCAATCTTAGGAAGAAAAATCTAGGTGCTACAAGATGTTTTCTTGATTTTCAGGGAATTTCAAAGTCTTTTTTGCCCCTAGTTTGTAACATCACTTTATGTTTTGTGTAACTTAAACTTAAGATTTTGTACTTTTCAAATACAGTTTGCCTTTCATGAAAAAAGAATTAACAGTAGTAAGCAACCCACAGTTTCTTATTAACTTAATGATAACTAAGAACTTAATTCTTAGCTCAGAATGCAGCTTACTTCCCTGCATGGTTCATAATTTTAATGTAGCCAAGAGGAATATGGAGGGAGTTTTTTTGAACAGCAGCTGCCTCCGACGGATGGTAATGTGTGTGATATGCTCTTATTATTAGTCAGTGTTTGGGAATCACTGGGTAAGTTGGCTGTAGTAAGCCCAAAATTATGGGCAAAATTTTTCTTTTAGTTCATTGGCAACTACAGAAAAGAGTATTAAAACTCAGAAAAGAGAGTTCTGAGCTTCTCTGAACCGCTTACTATTATGTTCTCTCTAATTTGCATTTTTAAAACATGAGTTGTGCTTTCTTTAGTGGCATATATACTTTTCTAAAATACAGAGAAGTTTAGTGTAGCTCTTGTACAAAAATTATAATCAAATTTGTGAAGCATTTCATTAGAAATACATATTTATATATACACATGTACACTTACAAGGGGGCAGCCCATAGTGTTTAGCTCAGAAGAATTTTTTTTCTTTTTTTCTTTTTTTTAGTATTTGTTACCTTTGTTTTTAATATAATCCATTTCATTGTAAGTTTATATAATTTTTTTAATTATTTTAGGGTATTATGAGGGTACAAAC